>JARYGA010007665.1:0-63584 GCA_030545235.1 Helianthus tuberosus | reverse complement strand
AAATTTTTTGTGTTGAATTTTTTTGTACTACAATTTTTTTGCTGCATTTTTTCGTGCTATATTTTTTTGTACTAGATTTTTTTGTGCTATATTTTTTTATGCTATATTTTTTTGTACTACATTTTTTGTGCTATATTTTTTTGTACTAGATTTTTTGTGCTAGATTTTTTTGTACTAGATTTTTTTGTTGTATTTTTAAAAAACAAAAATGTGCTACATGTCATTTTCACTCCTATTTATAAGAATCAAAACGCCATTCATTCCTACTTATTAGGAGTGCCACATGTCATCATCACAATCCTTCTTAGCTTACTTAGGCAAAATCCACTTTTTAGTGGATCCTTCCCGTATCTTACATAGAGTAAATTTTAAAATAGAATAAATACAAAAATAAAATGTCCAAAACAAATATCTACTGAAAAACATACAAGTTCCTTATAAAATCCCAAACCCGAAAAGCTTGAATTGCGTTCTCAATTGCGTTACGACATCGTCTTTATTTATTTATTTTTTATTTTTTATTTTGCTGAGATCAATGTATGATTACAAATTAGCAAAAAAAATCTAGATTAATTCTGAAGCATTGTTTAGGTATAATAACCATTGATCAAGGTCTTCTTTTTTGAAAGAAATAAAATATTGGATCGATTGACTAAATTATAAGAAAGTTTAATAAAAGAACAAAGAAATTGATAACGAGTTAAGGGAACAAGGAAAATAAAAAAGAAGGCTAATACGTGGTTTAAAAATATAATGTAAATAGAAAATAAATGAAAAACACTATTTTAGTAAATAATTTGTAAAAAATAATATTTTAGTAAATACTTTTACCACCAACACTAGTGTGGAAAAAAACACTTCATTAGATAACTATTGAAGTAATTCAGCCAGCATATAAATATTTTGCTTATTTATATAACTAGTAGTAATAATAATTTGGAAGAATATAGGTGAATTATAAATTATATATTTAGAAGTTGGTGTTGGAAAGTTAAAGTCGGTGGGAGAATGTGAACAAAGAGTGACGCCGATCCAATTTGTACGGTGCGAGCAAAACGAGGGTCCGTGATGGACGTAATCATGTAGACCATTACCATTACCAGTTGGTCCACCTTCACACTTCATATTTGTATTTATATAAAACACTAAACTACTCAAATATAATAAGAGTGTAACAAGTGCTTTCTTTGTTAGGAGTAGTCACTTCTTCACCCTCAGTTAATGCTATGCCACGTCAACTCTCTTCTTCTTCAGTTCTTATTTTGCACTAAAACGTAAGGGGTGCTCCCATCTTTACTCGCCAGCCAATCATAGCCATTTGAGGGGTCAAGAGGTCGAAAAAATCAACATCACACAAGCGGTGAGTAGTCCTAGGATATTTGAGTTTGCCGCATACAAGATGGGGATGGTGGCGGTGTTGCTACGCGGTAACACCTTCACCGGCACCGCACACCATCCCCGCTAACACCCCGTTTACTCTAAAAACAAAGGATGCCCGGTAAGGGTGTTGCTTAGACCTGGATTACAAATGAAGTCGGGTCTCGAAGTAACGTTTCGAAAGACAATTCTTTATGTCTATACTATCATTTCATCTTTATGGAGGATGAGGATGATGATGAGAAGTATTGACTTATTATAGATATTTACCTTTCGGCAAATGATATAAAAAACTTTCCATTTAGTTAATTAGATATGTTACTAACAACTCCTCAAAACAAATATAATAATAATGATCGATAATGATAACGATAATAAAAACGATAATGCTAAGGTCACCCGGGGTGGGCTCACGCCCCTGCCATGTCACCTCAATAGCCCTAAACATCGATTCGGGGGGTGAGGATACATATACGGAGACGGACCTTCCTCCTAAGGGACGGACCTAAACTTAAACCGGACAAACATTCTAATGACCCTCGTTCCTTAAGCTGCCGAGGATGGATCACCAAGCAAGTGCGTCCAGCCGAATGACGTCATCACAGTTGACTAATATAAATACCCCATTAAAGTACAAGCTAAGTACGATTTCTTGAACCGTCGTCTTACTTTCTCTCTCTATCAAATACTTATCCTCACGCCGGAGGGTGGTCGCAGAGGGGCCCTCCCATCTCTGTGGTGAGCCTAACGGTTTTCTCTTTTGTAGGTTCAAGTCTTCAATCTCTCTCCAAGGTCCTAACTCAGATTTCAGGCTCCGGCCTTTTGATCTTTGGATCTTCAGGGGGCATTATAGAGGGCTTCACCAAACAAATAACGAGTGTCAAAGGGATGGTTTGGAGGCCCACTTGATTCTAACCAATCATATCTATTATTCTTTATACAGTTACAGGGATTTTATCTAGTGTAAGTTAACAATAAAACCTTTCGCTTACATGGTGCTGATGTGACGTGTTTATCCCACGCCCAATATGTAGCCTAATAACTATGATATCTGTTTCTCTGTGATATAAAACATCATTGTATACCTAGTCATTACTCATTAGTTTTTCTTTTGATAGAGATAAAGGTGTAATAATATGAGTATTTAAAATTTTAATTAACAAAGAATAATAATAAACGGACTAGGGATTTAACCATCTGAGCTAGCTCAGTTGGCCACCCCAATGAGGGTTCGGAAACACAACCGTAAGGTCGTGGGTTCGATCCTGAGGGGGGGAGGGTTTACCCACTTCGTGGGGTTCCCGCCCGGGTTTGTTCTCCGGGTTCGGGTCGGTTTGGGGCTCTGAGGTACACCCACGGGCAGTATCCATCCTCGATCATGCTTGGACGCTGGCCGGTTCGAACTCACGTCGTTTGGGAGGGCATCACCTGCCTCCACCGCTGAGACACTCACCTTTCAAAAAAAAACGGACTATGGATTTATGACAGAGATAAAGGTGTAATAATATGAGTATTTAAAATTTTAGTTAACAAAGAATAATAATAAACGGACTAGGGATTTAATCTTTATAATACGGATATAACTAATTTTCGACGTTTAGAATTTGTTCTGAAATTTGATAATTAGTTTTTGTAACACAAACCAGAATTATTAACACAAACATGAAGGAAAATAAATAAAAATGAATGCATGTAAACAACTAAATTTTATAATGAAATAAGAGTTAAATGTGATTTTAGTCCATGTGGTTTGGGTCATTTTCGAGTTTAGTTCAAAGGTTTCATTTTTCGCCTATGGGTCCAAAAAGGTTTCACCGTTGCTATTTTAGTCAACTAGGTTAACTCCATTCATTTTTCCAGTTAACGAGAAGGGAAATTCAGTCATTTTATATGTAGTTCTGTTAACTAGAAGGACAATTCGGCTATATAAAATGACATAATTACTCTTCTCGTTAACAGAAATAATGGCTGAAGTTAACCCAGTGGATTAAAATGACAACGGTGAAACCTTTTTGAACTCACAGATGAAAAAATGAAACCTTTAGACTAAACTGCCAAAATGACCCAAATCATAGGAACTAAAAATAGCATTTAACTCATGAAATAAATAATAATCTTGTAAATAATTAAGAATGCCTTATAAAATAGTTGCAATACAATACAAAAAGAAAAAATGTCTTCGTAGTTGCCGACGCGAAGCTTCCTGTCAGGGTTCCGAACCCAGCCATTTTCTGGCCAGCAATTGTTGTCCAGCGGTGATCTGGTTCCAGCCCAATGACACCTTCTCAGCCTGGCTTCTTTTCAAGCCCACCACCATTGTATATTGACAGCCACTGTACTAAAATCTCTATTACATATACATGAGGTATTTTAAAATTCTGATGTCTTCTTAAAAACTGTCTTCTCACATATTACTAATGAGATTGCGCATGATACGTGATAGGAACTCAGAAGCTATTAATTCAGTTTATTACGGTACCGACAGCTACTATAGGGACCGAAAGACAACACTTAAGAAATAAAGTCGTGATATACCCAAACTGATATAGATACATGTTTCAGTGGCGGATCTAACCCATTAAATCAGGGGTATCAAAAAAAAAAAAAAAACTTTTTTTATTGTGCAATCATACGATAAAAAGAAACACGATAATAAAAAAATAAAAAATACCTAATAAATTTGTTCTCTTTATTTTTTCATGGTTTGAAATTGTTCCATTACACCGTCGTCTTTTACTTTATAAAAGGTTTAACTTATTGTTTTTGGTCTTAGTGTTAAGTTTTGTCATTTACCAACCGGGCTTTCTTTCAATTATATTATTCTTAACTTGGACTTACTTTATCATTTAGGTTTGATTATTCTACTAATTTTGAGTTGTAAAAGGTTTGAGCTTATAAAATAAGGATTTTAATAATATGAAGTATCCTATTTTTTGCCAGAGGGATTCTCGTATTTAATTAGGGGTATCCATAGTATAAAACCGAAAAAAATACACTACGAATACAGGGTTGAGCCGTAGCCTACCCCTCTTATAACACTAGTTCCGCCCCTGACGTGTTTTACATCGATAAAAAAACCATGAAAACAGATATTACTACAGTTTCCGATAATCGACGTTCGGTTGAGATTGGTGTAATTCGTCACGGTACTGCCACTCGCTATAGCAAATGAAAGAGAAAACCTAAAAAATAAGGTCGTGATATGCACCAAAGGAACGCCCCGCTTGCGGTATGCACATATAATGTATATATGTGTGGGCGCTCGGGGGGCAAAAGCAAAAGTGCACTAATTTTTAACGTTATTTTACTAATTTCGTGAAAATAACGTTAAAAGAGGGGATGGTTAATCATGCATCATGTGGTGGCGTTGATAGCCGAAAGACAAGGGGGTACATGCACCAATTGGCGTTTGTCTCAATTGCTGAGTGTTATGTGCCTTATGTCCAAGGCTTGATGCAAAACCACAATCGAGCCGGGGGTCTCATTGGAAGCAGCCTCTCTATTCCTACGGGGTAGAGGTAAGGCTGTCTACATCCCACCCTCCTCAGACCCTACCTTAGCTTTTGCTATTGGTGGGATATACTGAGTACGATGATGATGATGATGATGATATGCACCAAAGGACATCGACAGGTGTTCTTTGTCGTTCGAACTAGGGCTATAAAACTAGAAGCATAACCCCGACTAATGGACCCATTAGAATGAAAATAGTTCATAATGTCAACAAAGCTCTGCTCTAGCAAGTCCTAAAATTTAAGACCCTAATTCGTACATGACAAAAGTCGTAGCGGAAAACACGAACCATAAAATTTCTTTCATTACCAACGTTTTGACTTACTTGAAAGTTCGTTTTGATATGTATCTTCTACAAAGATAAAGCATAAGTCTTGTTTCCTAATAGTACATACTCAATTATTCCCGTACAATCTATCTTGTGACTCGATCTTTGATCTCTAATCCTTGTTATAATCGCCCGTTATCCATACAACCTGCACTCACCACATACATTCATAAACATTAGCACACATTATAATAACAAGATACATTCACGTACACTTCACATTTCGTCATCTTTCAAACTTTAAGCATTTCATCTGCGTAACCATTTCCTGGTGAGGCTTCAGTAATGTACCTGCATCACTTTTTCATTCTCAAGGTACACCATCAATAACGTTAACACTCAACATATCTAAGTCATACATACATACGTACTTGCATACCTACTTACATACACATCTACATACGTACATACTCTTCCTACAACTTTACATACGTGCATACACTCATACATGTCTTTATACATACACACATACACAACTACCTACGTACATACCTTTACTACATTTTTACATGCATGCCTACTCTCATACATATCTTTATACATACATACATACACATCTGCATACGTACATACCCTTCCTACAGCATTTCATACATGCATACACTCATACATCTCTATACTTACATACATACTCATCTGCATACGTACATACCTTTCTTACAGTATTACATATATACATAATTACGCATCTACATACGTGTACAACACCTTGCATACCTCTTACATACTTGTACATTATTTACATGAGACTTAAACTTTGATTTATAGCCCATAAACATCTAAGGATCAATCAAAATCATGTTTAGAAAGTCCGCCGTAGTCCACGGACAACAAACCGGAGCCTACGATACATAAATCGACTTAAATAACAATTTTCAGACTTTTGGACTTAGGGAGGTCGTCGGCGACGGCCCTAGGGCCCGTCGGCGACGGCCCGTAGTTTTTCCCGTAGCCAAAACCCCATAGACAGGAAGATAACCCGTCGGAGAAAAACTGATTTTCCCTTGCCCGTCGGCGACGGCCTCCTTGCCCGTTGGCGACGGCCTCTCTAAAGTGCATTTTTTCTGCAGTTTCGTTTCATCGTCCGAACGCACTAAAACGCGCATAACTTTCGAACCGTTTACCCGTTTAACCTCCCGTTTCTTCCTACATGCTTGTAAATTCACATTCTATCACATAAACTTAAAATCCCACATCCGGATTATGGAAATTCTTAACTTACACGCTATCGTCTTATTATTCGTTTATGATTTATTCGACCCGTTCATGCATTCATCAACATAACTTGGTTATTTTACCAAAGCATCTTATAACTCTAACAATATCCGTGACGTCTATCATAACCTACTAAATTCTTGGATGTCTTTCATCCTCTTAACACATTATCGTTCATATGCTTAACTTGACCCGTTAAGGGTATTCGCGCATTAATTGGTCTATGACTGACCAAACCATCATCCCCACTTCCATACTTGTTCCAAACATTACTCTAATCGAATAACTTACTTCTAAACGACTTTTAAGATCGTCTACCCCAAAATACCCATCAAGGGCATTTTGGTCAACCTTAAACCCATCATTTACGACGAAAGACTTTAACACATATTTGACCTCAAACATCATGTTTAATTCATTACAACACTTTATTACTTACTTGTACTAAGAAGTGATTACGGAAATCACTTACCTTATGCGTCCGTGCTCGTATCCGATTCCTTGCCTCTTCTTGACCCGTTAACACCTCATGCTTGAGTCCGTCTCGACGTGATTCCTCCTATACTTTCATTTCATCGAAATCACGCTCTTATTAGCATACACCTTTGTACACGTAACAATCATATCACTCGCATAATTCACACTTAACTTTCCTTAGTCATTTCTAACAAGCATTAAAATACATAATCAACTTCATATAATCATATCCGTATACGTTAAACTCATGTAACTCATCATGTCATTACATTTAACACGGATTGCTATAACATGTACCATACGACTTCCCATCAACCTACATTTACGACAACGAGTCAAATCATGTTTCTTATACTTAGTTGACTTTCAAAGTCAACTATTAACCATACTTAACTATCGACTTATCATCATATACCCGTAACATCATAATCGACTATACGGACGACACTATATACATTTCATCATACACTTGGTGTGAGTACTACCTTTTAAGCATAACGTACAACTATTTCATGCACAATTCTTCTAAACTCATACATAACCCATCAAAACCAACTACTAATCATCATGTATCATTCCAAATGAACATTAAATACAACATCATCATATTCCTATACTTTCATCTAACAATAATTCATCATATCCACATAATACATCAATCATTCAACAAGACTTGAACATAGGAGGTGATTCTAGTCATCATCTTCACCCTAACTAACGGGTGTCACCTCTAATCATCAAATTAACGCAAACCATTCATAACCCATGTTCTACACGAGGATTCTAACCCTTGTACATGATCAATTTCATATTAACTCACGGATTAGAACATAACCCACTTCACCCATGATCACCAATCTTAGATTTAAGACATACCTTATGATCCCCTCGTGTTGGTGATCATTAATCCATGCTCGGTTATGGATTTCAGCTTCATCTTGCCTTCCAATTTGAGCTTAAAGGCGATTTAGGGTTTGAGGCTCCATGGGAGCCTCCTGATCTTTCTCGAAACACACACGATGTGTGTGTTTGTGTGTGTTTAGTTATTTTATAACCTAACTTTCATTTGTTCCATTTTAGCCCCTCGGGTTTACTTTTAAAACATAACTGACACTACCTTAATCATTTAAGACTTTTGACCATACCCTTAACTAGGTTAAATAGCCTAGTTATTTATTTCCTGACGTGTCACATAATAACATACAACAAATATTAACATTCAGATTTTGGGGCGTTACATAAAAGGATCGAATAAAGCGAAAATTAAACCCGTCAGAGCCAGTTGCCTTTTTACCGTCACATTATCAGGCTGCAACTTTAATTTCAGCCAAGGAAAACGGAGCACAGAGAAGCTTAGAATCATTTTTAGCTATTTTTTTAATGCCATGGCAAGTAAAAGGAGGTCTAACCGTAACCGGCTCCCGAAACTTGTTAACGAAGAAGTTGAACACCTCCCGCTTAACCCTTTTTAATTCCAAAACCCCAGCTCTGTTTACCATATATGAGACCATTGAGACGAGACCTGCAGTTCTACTATTTATAAAACCATGGAAATAAGAAGCATTCTCGTCCCCTTCTAAAGCCTACTTATATTTGAACGGCTTAAGTTATAACAAATCCGTCTTTAGAGGGGCTCGAACTATTGATCTCAAAGAGAGTATTACCTTAACTCCAATGATTGTCAATTGGACCTAACCTCTACCCCTTTCCAAACCCACTTAACTTGAGATTTTAAGGCCAAATTTATTTAGGTTTCATCCATGTTTTCATAATCTGAAGGGGTATGGTCCCAAAAAGCCGCGCAGACCAATCAGGTCGCGCACGGGACCATACTCCTTATACATTAATCTTACTAATCTACAGACCCCGCGCGGACTACTTAGGCATAGCCTAAGCCGCGCGCGACGCCCAAGCAAGGATAAAGCTCAGATTATACACTTAGCATCCTGAATGAAAGCCCTCAAGCCCTAAACCTCGCGCCGGCTGACTGAGCACACGCCAAAGACCACGTGAGGGTAGCGGCACAGGATCTTTCCAGGAAGCACGAAAGGTACGAGTGGCAGAGGAGTAAGCCAATAAGCGTCCAACAGCCTGTATTCTATCGTGCTCCACGATCAACAATCGTGCAGGAGACAAAAAGTACACAAGGACGCCTACGTGGCACCAATCAGGAGGCGGCGAAAACTGCCCCATGATCCCCACTCACCTGCTGATGTTAGAGAGACAACAAGGACGACAACCCAGACACGTGGCTCCAATCAAGTTGTGCCAGCACCGAAGATCTTCTAGAGACACTAACGGTTGTCACAGAAGAGGCAAGACGGGTATTCCTTGTCGTCGTCTCCGGGCCTAAGGCCCATTAGCCTATCTCCTTCTACACTACTCTGGCTATAAATAGGGACCTCCATACACAGGTTGATTCATTCTGCTCTCTACTCTCACTCTTAACACACACTTATTTCCTCAAAAGAAGTACTTATTCTCACGCCGGAGAGTGATTAAGAGGGAAACCCCCATATTCCCCTCTTAACGAGCTTAACGGGGTGTTTATTGTTTTGCAGGAAGGATCACGGCTGAGCTCAGGAAGGATTAAGAAGATTGACCCTTATGGTTGAAACATAAACCAAACTAATAAACCTCAAATTAGTTCTGTTTTTCTTCATTGGCACCCACCGATTTTTACAATCATCTCATGTTCTTTTTCTGAGCTTTTTCTATTCTCTAGATCATGGCTGGTCAGGGAATACCGGATTTCGGTTTCGGTACACACTCTCAAGTAGGAATGGGGGAGGACAACCCGCACGTTCAACCCCTTCCCATTGACGAGTTAACCGAGGGCGAAGCAACAAACACCGGGGGACCCCGCGCGAGTATCACTCGCATCACTCGAACGGATACCCCAATGAGTAATACCGCTGGTCCGTCAAATCCAGCTCCTCCAAACATTTCGGCGTTATTAGGTTTACCAGAGGGCGAAACCCTAGCTTCCTGGTACGCCAAACAGATTGCTACTATAAACGCTGCTTACCAGTCGTTAAGTGCACATCAAGAAATATTGCAAGCGGAACCATCTTTGGTGACACCCGCTGGGCCAATACAGGGGGCGCGCCAAACACCTCCTCAGCAAAATGTACAAGGGCAGTTCAGCAGACCTCCTCCTTAAAGAAGACCAAGCGTGCATGACACGCGCGATACATATGAGGAGACAGGCAGTTACTATGATCATCCGTCAAATGCGCAATACAGGCGTCCGTTGCACAGCCGGTTTGGGCCGCACAACATAAACAATGAATGGGATAATACAGATGAGGATGATCCTACTTGGCAAGAAGACGAAGGTTCTTTAGTTTTCAACCGCTTGCAAAGAAATCATGAGTCTTACAGACCAAGGCCGCGCGCCGTTTACAATGAAGCAGCAGAACACGATTTTAGTCTGGTTTACAGACCAGCAGAAGCTGCCGAGCATTCGAAGTTTATCTGGAGCATCGCTCTAGCTCCGCTGAAAAAAGCAAAGCTGCCACAAACCGTAGGAAAGTTCAACGGTCTTACTGACCCTGATGATCATGTGCGACTCTTCATGAGTGTTGGTGTATTAGGACAATGGACCATGCCAATGTGGTGCCATCTTTTCGTCCAAACTTTCACAGGGGCTGCTCACGCATGGTTCGACAGCCTCCCATTTGGGAGAATCAAATCGTGGATCGATTTCAGAGACCAGCTGTAACCCATTTCAGCCAGCAGAGACGCTATCAGCGCGATACGTCCGAAGTCACAGACATCTGGCGAAGGGAGAATGAGGGGTTAGAAGATTTCATCACTCATTTCAACAAAGAGTGTTTAGAAATTGGAGATGTTATTGAATATTTGATGCACGCCCACTTCAAAAAGGCCATCCATTGTGACAGTCTAATCAGGAATATCACAGGTAAAGACGTAATGCCTAAAGAATGGGACAAACTCATGGCAGCAACAAAGATTGTTGCGCAGACAGAAGAATCGTTGGCAGGTGGCAAGTATTCTTATTCTGGAGATCGTCTTTCAAGAGGCAACTCGCTCGACAATGGCAGACGTAACAAAAACAGAAACCCTAGCTCGAAAACAGGCCAGTCCAGCGGTTATGAAGAGAGGCATCGCTTCAAAGAAGATGCGCGAGATACAATTGACCGAATTGGCTACCGTAAAGCCGTCAAGAATGAAAACCGAGAAAAACACTGGACTCCGCTCATTAAAACACCTAAGGAGGTGCTCATGACGGAGAACCATGATTTTAAGGCACCAAAACCAATGACAAACAAGAAAGGGCAAAACCCTAATCTTTACTGCGACTTCCACAAAGATACAGGCCATCTAACCGATGACTGTATCAACTTAAGGCAAGAGATCGAGAAAGCCTTGAAAAGCGGCAAGTTGAGCCATCTAGTAAAGAATGTGCGCAAGGAAATGCGCCAAATCCAAAGGAACGATGATGGAGGCCAGAAGAAAGTCAGGCGTCTGGAAACTCACATGGTCAATTGACCGAGACACATCGCAAGAAGCAAGGGCAAGCACCCATTTGAACCAGCTTGGCAGGAACAACAAGTCATTTTCCCAGTAGTGCGCGGGGACCACGCGCCACGCGTCCCATTGTCATTACCGGCATCATAGGCCAGTATGAACAGAGTATGTCTTCATCGATCCAGGAAGTACGGCCGACATAATCTATGAACAATGTTTCAATCAGTTCGACCCTGAAGAAAAAACGCATCTCGAGCCAGTTGACTATCCTCTATCCGGGTTCTGCAATGAAAAAGTCTTCTCGTTGGGTCAAATTAGCTTCCCAGTCACGCTATCTGACGGGAAGCACTCAAGAACAACGAACGTCAACTTCATTGTGATGGCAGTAAAGTCAAGACATGACGTTCTGATCGGAAGAGAAACCTAAGGAGAGATGAACATGGTAACCTCCACACCCCATTCAGCCATTGGCTTCCCAACTGAAACGAGGGTGGTGATTATCTATTCAATGAAAGAAGTGACGGCGACAGAAAATGCTCGCCCTGTTAAAGCAAGTAAGGTCTCACCAACTGAACCAGAGAAATGGGTCCTGAATCGCAAATACCCAGAACAAACGGTAACGATCAGCCATGCAATTTCACCAAGCATCAGGACGCACCTCAAACAACTGTTGTTCAGAAACATGGATATATTCACCTGGACACCGTCTGACATGACGGGCATCCCGCGCGACATCACTGAACATTGTTTGAACACTTATCCATCTGTTGAGCCTAAGGGCCAGAGGAAGCGCAACCTAGGATCAGACAAGACAAAGGCTATGAATGAACAAGTTTGTGAGCTGCTCAAGGCAGGAATATTGCGAGAGGTGCGCTACCAGAGTTGGGTCACGAACCCTGTAATGGTCGAGAAGTCTACAGGTGGGTGGCGCATGTGCGTCGACTACACAGATCTCAATAAGGTATGTCTTAAAGACTGTTATTCACTGCCTGAGATAGATAAGAAAATAGACTCTCTCGCGCCATTCAGGTGGAAATGTTTTTTTAGATTGCTACAAAGGATATCACCAAGTCCAGATGAAGCTGGAAGACGAAGACAAAACTGCCTTCCGCACTGACATCAGTATTTTTTTGCTACACAAAGATGCCCTTCGGGCTTAAGAATGCTGGCGCAACTTACCAGCGATTAATGGACAAAACGTTCAGTGATGACATTGGGAAGCATATCGAAGTGTACATTGATGATCTTGTGATCAAGAGTCAGGAAGAGGACCAAATGTTGAAAGACATCGAGAAGACATTCAATTCTCTGCGAAGCGTGAACATGAAGCTTAATCCGGAGAAATGTTCTTTTGGAATGGAGGAAGGCAACTTTCTGGGTTTCGTAGTTACAAACGGGGGTTTTAAAGTCAACCCAGAGAAAGTCCAAGCAATCGAGAGAATGCCATCACCGCGCACGATCAAAGAAATGCAAAGATTAGTCGGCCGCCTAGCCGCGCTCAATCGTTTTCTATCAAATCACGCGGCAAAATCTTATCATTTCATTAGTACATTGCGCAATTGCGTGAAAAAGCAAGAATTTAAATGGACAGCGGAGTAGAAGCAGCCTTCCAGTAGATGAAAGAATGCTTGATCAAGCTCCCTACTTTAACAACACCATTTGAAAAGGAACCCCACATTTTGTACTTGTCCGCTTCGGACAAGGCAATTGGGTCAGTATTGCTAGTGGAGAGAGATGGAGTTCAAACTCCAATTTATTATGTCAGTAGGGTGCTCACTGATCCAGAAACGCACAATTCGACAATGGAAAAGCTGGTTCTCGCGCTCCTACATGCCTCTAGAAGGCTACGCAGGTATTTCACCGGGCATGTAATCACTGTACTCACAAACTTTCACATTGGCACTATCTTGCAAAAGCCGAAAACATCGGGTCGTTTGGCAAAATGGGCAATCGAACTGGGGGGCCATAACATCTTGTATAGGCCGTACCCAGCTATCAAAGGCCAAGTGTTAGCAGATTTCATCGCTGAAGTTCAGGAAGACAAGATCAAAGAATGTGAAGCAGTGGATATCCCTGCCCAGAACACCTCGGATGAATTGTGGTTGTTATTCACCGATGGGGCTTCAAATGAGGATGGCGCAGGAGCAGGTTTGCGCCTAGTTAGCCCAGATAAGCATGAGTTCACCTATATTATCAAGTTGGATTTCAAGAATACCAACAATGAAGCAGAGTACGAAGCGTTCTTGGCAGGCTTACGCCTGGCCATCAAAATGGGGGCACAAAACTTACAAGCTCATGTTGACTCATTGCTAATCGCGAGTCAAATCAATGGTTTATACGATGCAAAAGGCGAGGTAACGGCTTTATACTTAGAACAAGCAAGAGAGCTGCCCCAAAGATTCAAATCGTACAAGGTTATTCACATCAACCGGTCAGAAAACAAGCCCGCTAACGCGCTAAGTAAGCTAGCCTCAACAGTATTTCAGTACCTCACGAAGGATGTGAGAATTAATGTTTTGAAAAACCCATCGGTACTGCTGCGCCAGGTCAATGTTATAGAGATAGGGCCACCTTCGTGGATGACCCCTGTCATTCAATATCTGCAAAAGGGGAATCTTCTAGAGAACAAGGCGGAGGCTAGGAAGATCTAAAACAAAGCGTTGTTTTATGAAATGAACGGGGGCATTCTTTACAGGAGATCCTTTTTGGGCCCACTATTACGATGCGTGGACCCCCAAGATGCAAGCTATTTAATTAGAGAAATTCATGAAGGCATCTGTGGAATACATGCGGGCCCTCGCGGTTGTGGCAAAGATCATGAATGCAGGATACTATTGGCCAGGGATGCACGTCGATGCTTTAAATGAACTGCGGCATGCGCCGAAGACCCTGCGCCTAAAGAATGATCTGATTCCAGTATCAACAGCCTGGCCCTTCCAACAGTGGGGGATCGACATGGTGGGACCCTTTCCTGAAGCCCCAGGGGCTGTCAAGTTTACTTATTTTCGCTGTTGATTACTTCACTAAGTGGGTGGAGGCAAAGGCCCTCGCTTCAACCTCAGCAATGATAGTGCGGAAATTCATTTGGGAGCATATCATTTGCAGATTTGGCCTCCCACTCAAAATAGTGACTGATAATGGCACCAATTTTGCCTCCAAAGATCTTAAAAAATGGATGAAGGAGCTGAACATTGAGCACACCTTCTCTTCTATTGCGCACCCCCAAGGCAACGGTCAAGTGGAAAGTGTCAACAAAAGCATAGTTGAAGGGATAAAGGCCCACCTGGGCATAAAAAGATGAGGCTGGGTCGATGAGCTCCCTAGCATCCTATGGGCTCATCGTAGCATGCCAAAAACAAGCAATGGCAAGACCCCCTTTAGCCTTGTTTACGGCTCAGAGGCGGTTATCCCAGCAGAAATATGCCTCCCCTCGCCGCGCTTATCAGCAGTTAACCAGATCGATAACGAGGCGGAGCGCCGCTTAGACTTGGACCTACTTGAAGAAAGGCGTGAGATCGCGCGCATTAAATTGGCAAGTACAAGACCCAATTGGAGTGATACTACAATGCGAGGGTGCGCATATGTACGTACACTCCAGGGGAATATGTGTTCAGGCACAACAAAGCCTCTAATGCCGAGCACCCCGGAAAACTAGCACCCAAATGGGAAGGCCCATACTTAGTTCATTAGGTGCTAGGAAAAGGGGCGTACAAGCTGCACTTTAGATGGCCACATCATCCCGCGCACATGGAACGCGCAACAATTGCGCAAATGCTACATGTAACAACTTTCTATGTATGTTGGCCACGCTCCTATTTCAGTTACTTAATGCAAACGTTGTCTATGCTTTATGATTATCACCCTATGTCTTCTACGTTACAAATGCATGTTAAACTTTTGATTAGCACAAAAACACTTCAGTAAATTACGAGCTCTTGATTTAAGCCTCCAAGGTTCTCCGTGAACATAGTGCGAGGCCGGGCAACAATACTCATAACGAGCCGCACTTACATTTATTCGCGCTAACTTAACCAAATTTTCTAACAACAATGCAATAATTGTTACACTTATGACGGAATAAAAGGCAAACTTAGTTCCATTCATGAAAGCGCAACCGCGCAATGTTTACATATCTAAAAAAGTCAAAAAATTACAAAGTCACGAAAGCCTAAACACCCTTCAATCTATTCATCACCGCCACTATCAGCCGATTCCTCCTCATCCGACAACTCCACAGTTTCTGGAACAGTGAGGATCGACTTCAGTCGCGCCACATAATCTTCATGTTTTAGCGCTTCCGTGACCAAATCCATAACCGGTAAGGATAGATGGTCATAAACTTCTTCAGCTTGAGAAAGCACCTCATCGGCTTGATCAGTCACGGAGCAATGGCGAGTCCCAAAGTGCTGTCCAAGCGCCTTCTCAACATGTTGGGCGCATTTGAGATAGCCACCGTGATGCCCAACGACATACGTAGCATCTGTAAGTGCCGCAACTGCTTGGTCCAGCTCAGTGGCGGTCAGTATGGAATTAGCAACCTATTCAAGAGAAACAAAATCGTGACCACCCGGACAGTGTTACAGATGCTACGTATGTCGTTGGGCATCACGCTTGTCTCTGAATCTGAATGGATACGCAACCATGGTGAAGCTGATGTAAGTGTGTCTCTTTTTTCCCTTAAGTTATCATAGCTTGTTTTAATTGTTAAACTTTGATAAAAATTATGTTGGCAGCGGTAAGTTAAACGCTTATCACGTAACGATTAAAAAGCGAAACGAACGTCGGTGACCACCCGGACAGTGTTAAAATCCTAAAAATAGTCTGTGATGATTGAAATAATAATTTTAATCCTATTCGTGAAGAAAAATAAATTAAAACGCTAAGAAACTCTATTTTTCGAGTTTAAGCGCGTACAGCGCGATGCAGCGCGTATACCTACAAGATACTGTCAACACAGCCCGTCAAGGAAACTGAAAATCATTTTAGCAATAATTTGATAAGTTTATTTTTACAGAATGACAAAAATAAATAAAAACGCTTAAATTCCTATTTTTGCGATTTAAAGCGCGTACTGCGCCGCACAGCGCGCATACTGCCAAATACCGACAACGTACCCAGTCCAGGCAAACAAAATCACGTTCAGTAATATTTTGGCAAGTTTATTTTTATAGAACACTAAAAATAATTTAAAATACACTAAAACGGGTTTAAAACGCTAGATAAAATACTCGGTATCCAGTAAAATACCTGTTTTATTCATTAATTTACATATGTATGCATATATATATATATATGAATTATGTGTATAAAAGAGAGAGAGAGAGGGGGAGTTGGCGGCCTAAGGTGGTGCCACCACCTCTTGGAAATGTGAAAACTTGACAAGTGTAGCATGTGTCATAAACTTAATCATTTGATCTTTTTAAACACACTTCTCATTTCACAAATCAAGATCAAATTCATCTCTCTTCCCTCTTGAACACGTACGGCCGAACACCCATTCACACATACACATTCAAAATTTCCAACCTTTCCATGAAGATTCAAAGACTTTCCTAGATGATTTCAAGCAAAAAATGGTGTTTGGAAGTGATTTCAAGCAAGAACAACCTTCATATTCTCATCTATTCTCAAAAATCCATCTAAAATCTTGAAGGTATAAAAACTTACTTTATAAACTTTGTTTTGATTCTTGATGATTCTTGATAGTGATGGAAGTTTCTCTTGTTCTTGAATCTAAACATAAACTTGAAACTTAAACAAATGGGTTTTTAAAGAAAAATGAAATGAATGAGTATGTATGTATATGTATGGCTGTAGGTATATATGTGTGTGTGTATATCATTGTGTTTTGATTTTTATTGAAAGGTTCTTGAATAACATAAGTCTTGAATGATAGATTTCATTCAAGAATTAAAAGTTGTCATAAAGAATGTTCTAAAAGGAGTTTTATGATTTAAAAAGGGGCTTGTTAAAAGTAAACTTTTGGAGGTTTATGTATGTGTATATGTATATGTATATGTGTGTCGTGTATATGTATGTAGATGTGTATGCATGCATGTAAATTTTGTCATATACACGTAAATGTAAGAATACTTGCATTTATGTATGTGTGATTAGATGATTATGGATGATATATGTTATGATTTGTAAGAACATGGAGTTAATGTATTCTTAGATGCATTTAAGATCATGTATGATGATGATGATATGATATGGATGCACTAGATGGACATGCATGTTGATTGGTGATCTTGAAAAGATGATTTAAATATGATTTGTTAAAAATGAATTTTAATCAGATTCTAAACATCAAAAATGTAAATATTTGAAGTATTTAGTGACATATAACTTTATCATAATGTTTGCTAGCTTTGCATGTTGTACATGGTGCATTAAAAGTTGTAAAATACGTGAAATCGCATGATTTATGTGACTTACACAAAAACTGCACTAATCTGATTATAATCACTATTTTAATCAGTAAATAACATATATTGAGTTACAATATCAAGTCATTTCGAGTTGGGATGATTATAGTAACGTTTAACGCAAAACTATGCGTTAAAACAGTCAAAAATCGGCTTTTCGGATGATTTTTATAAAACTGATTTAGATCAGTAAATAAACTGATGTTTTTAGTTTAAAAACAAGTATTTTAACTAATTTTAAGTTTACTTGGTGTTTGGTTGGTCATATGTGACTCCCGACGCCCGAAAACGTTACCGAATCGCTAAAATACGCAATTTTCAATAAACACTAGTATGAGTGAATCTTATGTGATAAAATGTGTTAAGTGATTTAAACATGTAAATGTGATAATATGTTAAGTGTTAATTTGATAATGGGAAATTTAGACTATGCATGTATGCATGTACGTTTTGTGCGGTAGAAACGGTGAAATTGCGTTAGATGTGTAACTTGTTCGTCGAGCATGAAATTTGATACATATATGATATTTTATGTGTAATTGCTTTAAGAAAATGACAAAATAGATAAGTTAATAATATTTCACGTGTTTCGGTGTTAAATTATATGAACGTTTATGTACATATATTACGAGGCGCAAATCGTAGGTATATTGCGTGTAAACGGGAGAGTTAACGGATTTACACAATAATGGTCACCAATAAAATTGTTCAAGTCACAAAAATATTAAATATATATATATATATGTATATGGACTCATATATATAATATTAACATGCCAACATAATAAAAAATGACAACTTTTCGAGAAAATCTCAAAGTTATGTGATAATTCTAAGAAACGGAGAAACTTAGGATTTTTGTGTTAAATATATATATATATATATATATATATATATATATATATATATATATATATATATATATATATATAGAATTGTTCCTATATTAGGACGTATATAAAATCAATCTCTGGGATTGCGGTATTAAAATGCGCACCCAGATGTGAGTGTCACTAAACCCCTATTTTTACTGTTTTGTATATATTTTGGGGGTAGAACACGTCGTTAAAAGGGTTTAATAATGTTTTCGAAATAAAACATACCTTTTAATATAAAATATATATTTTCGCTGAAAATATATAAGATTTGATAAGTTATACGTTTCGAAGTAAAACGTTATTGATGAATAAATGTGGGACATTGGGATGGTACGGTGTTTCCGAGGCGAAACAGACCGTAAAGTTGGGACGGATGCCGGCCTGAGTTTCGAGTGATGGAGATTCAGGGGATTCGTGCAACTACGTGTATTAAATTGTCATATTAGTAGGATATATATATTGTACATGAGGCAGACATCATATTGTTCTTCGAGAAAGAACCCTGCGCCCATGATGTCGTTTAATCAGTTAAGTATTGTACGCGAGGAATTGTTGGTAGATCTATCGGGTTGACAACCCCGTCGTGACCGGTCGCCCCGTGTTAATGTCAAACGACGAATTAATATTCTGTTGATTGTCTAGTTTTGATTATCCCTGCATGGTTAATATATAGTTTGTATCATCTAGCTAACATACGAGTCTGAAAATTGACGTTATAATTTAATATACAAAACCTGGGCAATATATACTACAGTTGTCGGATCGATGAACCGGCGGAAGGCCCATGGATTTTAATAAGAAAGTAAAATGGACTTTCTAAGAATTAAATGGATGTTTTTAAATAAACACCTAAACAGAAAGTTTTCCTTGGAATAAAATCTGTTAGTAAACGAATAAGTGAACTCACCTTCCTTTGTGTTGACACTTGATTTTTAACGTGTTCTACAGGTACTTGAATTCGGCTTCGGGAAATCATGGCGTATCTTGTGTTTGAATGATGCATGTTGTTTGTTTGAAAATGTTGGACAACTTTTAAACTTTCTGGGACTTTTGTAATAAGATCCGCGAGGATCAAAGACATCTTAACTATGTAGTTGTGTCGTGACTTAAAACGTAATGTTTAATAACTTATGTTTAAAATAAACCAATATGTCCAACAATAAAATGCATCGCTCGACAAGATATAAATGGGCACCAACTTCCGTCTCCACTACGTTTAAATATTCCGCTGCGACGTTTTTGGGGTGTGACAGAAGTTGGTATCAGAGCCATTGGTTGTTAGCGAACTAGATGTTTTCGGAGAAAAACACTAGACTTCAACCAGAGAATTTTGAAATATAAGTCCAAAATTCTCGAAGCCAAGAATTTTAATAAACATAGAAAAATTTGTATCATATATGAAAACCCTTATGTGTTTATGTGCATACGTGATTTCCTGTTTATTTTCAGCCTTATGTGTTACTGTTCATGTTGATCACACACTTACTTGTACGGTTATATATGTGTCACAGATGTCGCACGAGCACGAGGTCATCGAGATCAACGACTCAAGTAACGAGCCAGATTTCGAGACTTCACCCAGATCCATTTTACCAGAGGCACCTATCACGACCCCACAGATGGTTGGTATGGCTGAGTTTGCTTCATCATTCCATGTCGACCCTGCTTTCGCTAGCCAGGTAGACCCCCGGTATGCTTTCACGAGCAACGGGTGGATTGATGACAACGGTGACGCTCCTTTCTCGATCCATGAGACAGGACAATCATCTGGCACAGTACCAGTTATCGATGACGTGATCAGAGATGTCCCTGTGTTTGGAGGACCTTTCAGTATTGCACCAGCAGTAGATGCCACTATTGTTACAGCTCAACCATTAGAGCCGTCTGTTGCTCCACCTGCTACTGTGATCGAGCCTGTTGCTGAGGTCCCTCCACCTGTTTTGTCAGAGTCACCTTTACCTGTCATTGAGTCACGCACATCTTCTACGCCTCTATTAGTGTATTATCGCCGCGGGAAGAGAGTTAGGCCTGCTGGAGAGGTTGCTTCCACGTCACAAGTTGAGACTGCGTCTGCTTCTAAGAAGCAGAAAGGAGTTTGGGTGGATCGATGTTGCCATTGTGACCGACAGTTCACTGCCATGCGTGAAGAGCTGGAAATGACTAAGGGTAAACTGAAGGACCTCGAGGGGCAAATCGACTGGTACAATGAGTTGAAGGAATTAGATGACAGCGCGATGGATCAGATGCATTGGAGGATCGTGGATTTGGAGGAGTTGGTTAGGAAGATGCTAGATTTCATAGGGATGAAGTGTTAGATGTTGTTTATGTTTGTTGATGGTTGTTTGTTTTTGGTTGTTGTGTCTGGATACTCTTTTTGATGCTTTTCTTTTGGGGGACTGCGTGCCAATTATATTTTGTGATATTAGGTAGAAATTTTGTGAAAAACTTGTTATGGGTGTCGATGTAGACATGCCAATGATAGACATGATGTACTGAAAAACAAGTTGTTAATTTCTATGATAATATCAGATAGTTAACTTTTGGTTTAGAAATTGCTCTCATTAATATGTGGATATTATACATGCGCAATGTTTGGTCCACTAATATTTAATGATCGACTTATTTTATTTTGGTTATCATCTCATGTGATTGTTATTGTTGTAAATAATAGAAATGACGAGAATGCCGCCAAAAGCGAGACAGGACACTGGACTACCTGCCACCCCGGAGGAGTTTGCTCGACTCATAACCCAACACGTTAATACTGCCTTGGAACAGCGTGATGCTAACCAAAATGATGGCCAGAAACGTGAATGCGGTACTCCTGGGCAGGATCTTGGTGGGACACAGATTGGAAACCCTTCAGGTAAAACAATGATCGGAAAGTTTTGGTTGTTCATCCGTTATGATCTTATTGGAAAATATTCCTTATTTCTATTAACCATATGAACAGTGCACCGGAGCGTACACAAAACAGTCCAGGGTTGTAGCCCAAGATCATTTACTGGTGTCCTATGCAATGACGTGACCTCGATATGCGTGATATCAGGCTGTCAGAATGAGTCAGTTATCCGAGTGTTTCAGCGATCTGAACCTGGAATTGGAAATTCGAAGAAGCGCAAACCCGAGAGCTCCAAGAAGACTCCCGAAGTTGGAAGTAGAAAGAAACGCAAATTGGAGAAAGGAAGTGCAGCTAACCCTCAAGAGACAGGAAAGGGTAAGGACGGTGGTGGACAAGAGAAGTGCGCCAAATGTAGCCGAACTGGACATGTGACTTCCCAGTGTTACGCTAAGAGTACATTGGATGGAGCTGCGCTTGAAGGATGCTTTACATGTGGTGGACAAGGACACTACAAAAGAGAATGCCCGAATTCGAAAGGACATGACGTTAAGAGTAATTCCGTTGGGGCAAGTGTCAGGAAGGCAAGTGAGAGTCCTGCTACGGTTACCAGTATGTTTTGAATCAAAAGCCAATCTATGTTCATACTTATGATACTAAAGCTGACTTGAGTTTCGTTCGAGAAACTATGAACCATTGATATGTTCACCTATAAGTAAGCTAAGTATAAAGTGTCTGATAGAACTAATAGTTGGTAAATTGATAGAAACTAGCGAGGTCGTTCGTAGTTATAGTATTTAGTTAGGTGATTGTAGTTTTGGAGATTGGATTCTTATCAGTGGAGTTGAGAAGCTTTGATGGAAATGCAAGAATGAATTCACTTTCTGAGGATAAAGTGGGGACTATCGCTCGAAGAAGCTAGCTGGAATATTTCGTCCACATGACAATGGAAAGGCCGAAGCGGTTCGCGGGAATCGTTCGAGTTGAGTGTTAATAGTCGAGTGTGGTCAGTGTTGTGAGGATGCTGAGTTGTTGCGAAAGGGCTATTCAACGTTTGCAGTAAGCGTGATGGATGCAGAAACCGAATGTGGGAACGTCGGAGAGATTTCTATTAAACACAACTATCTGGAAGTCTTCCTAAAAAGACTTGCCTGAATCTTCTCAACAAGATGGATCGAACTTCGTATCGATCTGACTCACGGTGCTGCGCCCGATTGCACAATCTTCTTACAGATTAAGCACCGCCTGAGGTGATAGAAATGATGAGATAGTTCTAAGAGCTTTTGGACAAAGATTTCATTCGATTGAGCTTTTCGCCTTAAGATGCATCTTCCTTGGTGGAATAAAGAAGGATGATGAGAGTATGCTTATAGATCAGTTTGAGATTGGGAAGCGTGTATCATGGACTTAGAAGGAAGTTAAGATACTCACATGCCCTTGGCAGAGATATCTTACAACAAAACTTAACACGCTAAGAATCTAGGTTGTCCAGTTTGAAGCCATGCATGGATGAAGAGTTGATCATCACTACGTGGAGCAAACGTGTCAAAGTACAATTAACCAGACCTCAGTTTATCTAGAAAACCAGCGACAGGATTTGTCTAGATCGAGGGAAGGTTAAAGGTCGCCAATTGATCGACAGAAGAATTACAAGGACAATTTAAGATTTAGTTCTGATAAAGGAGTTATATTAAGAGAAATGCTGTAAGGTTTAGCAGAGGAGAGAAAAACTGAGCCACGTTGACTTGGTCCTTTCGAGAGCCCATCTTGAGTTGGATCAGTTATATATGGGCTCAAGACTACCATCAGAAACAAGTGGTCTACGCGATGTACAATTTGGATGCATTTGAAGAGAGGTATATTGAGTGATACACTAATTTTGCGTTTTGTAAAGATTATTTGGGGAGATAAACGGAGGTTTATCGAAGCATCGAAGAAGCAGTGCGTATAGCCAGAAAAGTTATGTTACTAATCGGAAGGGTGATTTCAGCATTCCAGTAGTATCTACGATTTATAAGTCGTGTAACCGGAGGATACCCTAATTAGTGGAACCTTGACTTGAATCTCCTTGATGTAGAGTTACGAATGTTGGACCCTGGAAAGGGTGGAGAGTGTTGAGTTGAGAGTTTAGGAATCGAGAACGTGTGTAATATAGATCTACAAGGATTCTTCGAAAGAATCCAAGTTTCTCGCAGAAACTATGAGACTATATTCAAAAGATCGTTTTGTTTATTTTTATTAGTTCAAAAACAAAACCTGTAGAGTAAAATTTCGGGGACGAAATTTCCTACACAGGGGGAGACTGTGACACCCGGCTCTTCAGGTCGTACTGTACAATTGTAATACATATTGTTAATAGGTAACATGGCTATATTTGTTTGGTTATGATGTTTATACGTGAAATTTAACGTGTTAGTAAAATTAAACTTTGATAAAAATTATGTTGGCAACGGTAAGATAAACGCTTATCGCGTAACGATTAAAATGCGAAACGAACGTCGGTGACCACCCGGACAATGTTAAAATCCTAAAAATAGTCTGTGATGATTGAAATAATAATTTTAATCCTATTCGTGAAGAAAAATAAATTAAAACATTAAGAAACTCTATTTTTCGAGTTTAAGCGCGTACCGCGCGATGCAGCGCGTATACCGACAAGATACTGTCAACACAGCCCGTCAAGGCAACTGAAAATCATTTTAGCAATAATTTGATAAGTTTATTTTTACAGAATGACAAAAATAAATAAAAACGCTTAAATTCCTATTTTTGCGAATTAAAGCGCGTACTGCGCCGCACAGCGCGCATACTGCCAAATACCGACAACGTAGCCAGTCCAGGCAAACAAAATATTGTTCAGTAATATTTTGGCAAGTTTATTTTTATAGAACACTAAAAATAATTTAAAACGCACTAAAACGGGTTTAAAACGCTAGATAAAATACCCAGTATCCATTCAAATACCTGTTTTATTCATTAATTTACATATGTATGCATATATATATATGAATTATGTGTATATAAGAGAGAGAGAGGGAGTTGGCGGCCTAAGGTGGTGCCACCACCTCTTGGAAATGTGAAAACTTGACAAGTGTAGCATGTGTCATAAACTTAATCATTTGATCTTTTTAAACACACTTCTCATTTCACAAATCAAGATCAAATTCATCTCTCTTCCCTCTTGAACACCTACGGCCGAACACCCCTTCACACATACACATTCAAAATTTCCAACCTTTCCATGAAGATTCAAAGACTTTCCAAGATGATTTCAAGCTAAAAAGGGTGTTTGGAAGTGATTTAAAGCAAGAACAACCTTCATATTCTCATCTATTCTCAAAAACCCATCTAAAATCTTGAAGGTATAAAAACTTACTTTATAAACTTTGTTTTGATTCTTGATGATTCTTGATAGTGATGGAAGTTTCTCTTGTTCTTGAATCTAAACATAAACTTGAAACTTAAACAAATGGGTTTTTTAAAGAAAAATGAAATGAATGAGTATGTATGTATATGTATGGCCGTAGGTATATATGTGTGTGTGTATATGATTGTGTTTTGATTTTTATTGAAAGGTTCTTGAATAACATAAGTCTTGAATGATTGATTTCATGCAAGAATTAAAAGTTGTCATAAAAAATGTTCTGAAAGGAGTTTTATATTTAAAAATGGGCTTGTTAAAAGTAAACTTTTGGAGGTTTATGTATGTGTATATGTGTGTCGTGTATATGTATGTAGATGTGTATGCATGTATGTAAATTTTGTCATATACACATAAATGTAAGAATACTTGCATTTATGTATGTGTGATTAGATGATTATGGATGATATATGTTATGATTTGTAAGAACATGGAGTTAATGTATTCTTAGATGCATTTAAGATCTTGTATGATGATGATGATATGATATGGATGCACTAGATGGACATGCATGTTGATTGGTGATCTTCAAAAGATGATTTAAATATGATTTGTTAAAAATGAATTTTAATCAGATTCTAAACATCAAAAATGTAAACATTTGAAGTATTTAGTGACATATAACTTTATCATAATGTTTTCTAGCTTTGCATGTTGTACATGGTGCTTTAAAAGTTGTAAAATACGTGAAATCACATGATTTATGTGACTTACACAAAAACTGCACTAATATGATTATAATCAATATTTTAATCTGTAAATAACATATATTGTGTTAAAATATCAAGTCATTTCGAGTTGGGATGATTATAGTAATGTTTAACGCAAAACTATGCGTTAAAACGGTCAAAAATCGGCTTTTCGGGTGATTTTTATAAAACTGATTTAGATCAGTAAATAAACTGACGTTTTTAGTTTAAAAACAAGTATTTTAACTAATTTTAAGTTTACTTGGTGTTTGGTTGGTCATATGTGACTCCCGACGCCCGAAAACCTTACCGAATCGCTAAAATACGCATTTTTCAATAAACACTAGTATGAGTGAATTTTGAGTGAATCTTATGTGATAAAATGTGTTAAGTGATTTAAACATGTAAATGTGATAATATGTTAAGTGTTAATTTGATAATGGGAAATTTAGACTATGCATGTATGCATGTACGTTTTGTGCGGTAGAAACTGTGAAATTGCGTTAGATGTGTAACTTGTTTGTCGAGCATGAAATTTGATACATATATGATATTTTATGTGTATTTGCTTTAAAAAAATAACAAAATAGATAAGTTAATAATATTTCGCGTGTTTCGGTGTTAAATTATATGAACGTTTATGTACATATATTACGAGGCGCAAATCGTAGGTATATTGCGTGTAAACGGGAGAGTTAACGGATTTACACAATAATGGTCACCAATAAAATCGTTCAAGTCACAAAAATCTTAAAAATATATATATGTATATGGACTCATATATATATATTAACATGCTAACATAATAAAAAATGACAACTTTTCGAGAAAATCTCAAAGTTATGTGATAATTCTAAGAAACGGAGAAACTTAGGATTTTTGTGTTAAATGTATATATTGATTTAGAATTGTTCCTATATTAGGACGTATATAAAATCAATCTCTGGGATTGCGGTATTAAAATACGCACCCAAAGGTGACTGTCACTAAACCCCTCTTTTTACTGTTTTGTATATATTTTGGGGGTAGAACACGTCGTTAAAAGGGTTTAATAATGTTTTCGAAATAAAACATACCTTTTAATATAAAATATATATTTTCGCTGAAAATATATGAGATTTGATAAGTTATACGTTTCGAAGTAAAACGTTTTTGATGAATAAATGTGGGACATTGGGATGGTACGGTGTTTCCAAGGCGAAACAGACCATAAAGTTGGGACGGATCCCGGCCTGAGTTTCGAGTGATGGAGATTCAGGGGATTCGTGCAACTACGTGTATTAAATTGTCATATTAGTAGGATATATATATTGTACGTGAGGCAGACATCATATTGTTCTTCGAGAAAGAACCCTGCGCCCATGATGTCGTTTAATTAGTTAAGTATTGTACGCGAGGAATTGTTGGTAGATCTATCGGGTTGACAACCCCGTCATGACCGGTCGCCCCGTGTCAATGTCAAACGACGAATTAATATTCTGTTCATTGTCTAGTTTTGATTATCTCTGCATGGTTAATATATAGTTCGTATCGTCTAGCTAACATACGAGTCTGAAAATTGACGTTATATTTTAATATA
Source organism: Helianthus tuberosus (assembly GCA_030545235.1). NCBI lineage: Eukaryota > Viridiplantae > Streptophyta > Magnoliopsida > Asterales > Asteraceae > Helianthus > Helianthus tuberosus. The sequence continues at coordinate 36,346 of JARYGA010007665.1, read as the reverse complement.
CAAAACCTGGGCAATATATACTACAGTTGTCGGATCGATGAACCGGCGGAAGGCCTATGGATTTTAATAAGAAAGTAAAATGGACTTTCTAAGAATTAAATGGATATTTTTAAATAAACACCTAAACAGAAAGTTTTCCTTGGAATAAAATCTGTTAGTAAACGAATAAGTGAACTCACCTTCCTTTGTGTTGACACTTGATTTTTAACGTGTTCTACAGGTACTTGAATTCGGCTTCGGGAAATCATGGCGTATCTTGTGTTTGAATGATGCATGTTGTTTGTTTGAAAATGTTGGACAACTTTTAAACTTTCTGGGACTTTTGTAATAAGATCCGCGAGGATCAAAGACATCTTAACTATGTAGTTGTGTCATGACTTAAAACGTAATGTTTAATAACTTATGTTTAAAATAAACCAATATGTCCAACAATAAAATGCATCGCTCGACAAGATATAAATGGGCACCAACTTCCGTCTCCACTACGTTTAAATATTCCGCTGCGACGTTTTTGGGGTGTGACACCCGGGCATCCGTTAACAAACGCTCCCGGTTCTTCTTCCAACTCACACGCTCCTTATACATAGTGCACCACTCGCGCATAATCTGATGGTTGGCAGCAACGGTATTGGCCTCTCCAACAATGTAAGCACGATACAAATCCTCGTGGTTGGCGATTCACCTCTCCCGGAGGGAAAGTCCCCAAGAACCAATCCCGACATGTTCCGAAATCAACAAAGGTATCTTTTTGCTTCAAACTCCATACGGGGACATGTTTTTCTTCACCACGTTGCTCTTCAGTATAAGTCTTGTAATAAATATCCCCCAATGTGTCCTCTACACCAATGGGGGATCGTGGCCTTGGAATCTTCTTCCCATCACCCTTCTGGCTCGCGTGCCAGAACCACCAGCACCATACCAGCCGCAGTGGTAGAAATATCTTGATGCGCCACCTGCTCCTGTACGTTGGCAGCAGACCCCCTAGCAACAGATAACACTTGCGCAGTTTGGGTGGGGGCGTCATGCTGCGCGGCTGTACTAGGAGTAGCAACTTCTGGTCCTTTACCTTTCATGGGCTGGTCAAGCCTAGTAATATGCACGACCTCCGGACCCTGAGCTTTATCATGAGTGGTAGTAGCATCGGTCTTGGTCTCTTTCAACACTTCCTTTTCAGGAATAACATCGCCCGCAGGCTCCTCAACCCTTTTTTCAGCCTCCTTCTCAGTGGTCGTCTTCGGACGGATAATAACAAACTTGGTCTTCTTGGGCTCTGGCTCCTTAGGCTTTTTTAGCTCAGGTCCCTTAACCTTTTCTGCAGCCTTCTTCAGTGCCTCTGCAGAAGGGAAAAATGTAAGAAATTTTACCAAGGCAGAAAGCTTAAAACATGAAGGATTACAACACCAACCTGGTGAGAATTTATAAAGGCTCCGCAACCTACCCTGTTTCCCTTTCGGTTGGGTCGCAACAAATTTTTGCGCCGGTGGAGTGTCCCCAGCTGTGGTCTCCTCGCGCGACCTTTTTGTCACACCCCGATATTTCCACGTATTACCGGTGGGCCCGGTGGGGAGTATCGTGACGTAGTTGATATCATCATAGTCAATAATCACAGTTTAATTGCACAGCGGAAGTCTAAAAGTAATTTATACAAACCGAGTTTAAAGTAACATAAAATATTACAAAACGGATTGAAAGATGGATCCACAGGCGGATCAAAACAAAAAGGAGTATTGTTCAACAGATTTAAGGTGATAAAAGCTTGCAAGACTCTTTATTTAATCACTCAGGAGTTCCAGCCCATTACGCTTAGTACCTGCACTTAACCTTTTGAAAATACGTCAGTTTACACTGGTAAATACAATTAACTGACTCTTTTGAAAACAATTACAAAAATTTATTTAGATGCACAAGGCATAAAATCTTTTATAACTTGGGACAATTATTTAAAAATAATCATGTATACATATTTATATGTTTTTCGTCCATTCAGGACCCGGTTAGAAGAGCTGGATTAGATTAATTGACACACCAAAAGTATATGTCCACAAGAGAGTGAGATACCGTTTATACATACGCAACTGTCAGGTGTATGCCTACACCCCGTGCTTAAGCCGTGGCCATTTCTAATAAATGTGCCGAGGATATCCAGGACATGGTGATTAACCCCCCAAAAGGCATTGCATCAAACAAAACAGATTAAAACGAGTTATGAAAATGTATTAATCACAATCTGATTTAAATAACTACATACCCGACCAAGCGGTATTATTATAATACCGTATCCCAAGCCCGTATAACGGAAAATAAGTAAAAAGTATTTACCTGAGCAAAATATAATTTTTATCTCAGCCGAATAACAATCAGCAAGTGCAAATAGCTTTTACTGGTCTCCTAGATCTGGAACGAAGGTTTTAATAATCTATTAGATTCCTAACGGGTCTTTCTTAAGTTTAAACTTAGACCGGTTAGTTTTAGTGAAAGGTTTACGGTTCAAAACGCAAGATTAAGCGATGACCGGATTAGAATGTGATTTAGACCCGACAAGTACGAAGACTTGTATAATATGAGTAAACTAAATACATTCTGGATTTTGAAGTAAAAATGATAAGGTTTGACCCGTTTCAGTTAATTTATGCAAACTAGTTACATAAACCGTACCGAACACGAATATGCATAACGGGTAACCAAATGAGTCATGTACAGGTTTCACAAGTTAATATGCTTAAAATATGTTATGATATCACTAGGATACCTTTCATTATGCCCAAAACGAATTGAAAACCAAATTAAGCCCAGAAAGGGTATTTTGGTCATTTTAAAATTTATAAAAGAGGTTAAATAGCAATCTGATGTTCTGGTCTAAAATAATAAGTAAAAATATTTATTTTAGTAAGTTATATCAGTAAGATATCATACATATGTGAAATTTATCTTTTATGACCAAACTATGCACCGAAGAGGATTTTTGGTCATTTCACATATGCTTTAAGGGTCAAATTTGGAAATCTGAGTTCAAAACTTTTACTTACTGTTAAAGTATAAAAATTTGTTCATAACATCAGTAGGTAACAAGTCTTAGGTGCTAAATATGGTTAAACCATATTAAGCGCCTAAATCGCATAAAAGTCAGTATTTGATGATATTTGGGTTAATTAAAGAAACCTAAGATTTTGATCAACCTCTACTGTTTAAAATAATTTATTTGATGTATAAAATCAGTAGAAAAAGGTTTGATGTGTAAAGGATGTGTAAAACTCATTTTATTAGCAAAAAGGGCATAACCGTCAATTACCGAGTCAATGCAAGAACCCTATGTTATGATCAGTTTAAAATTCAACAAAAATTTCAAAAATCTCTAAATATTATATAATAACAGTGGGTAGAAAGTTTGGTGTCAAAATTTGGGTTTAAATAGGTTCTATGCCAAAAATACTGTTTAATTAATAAAAAGCTTTCAATTTACGATATCGTGCATAACTTCTATTCTAGACCATAATCTGATGTCAAACTTTTAGGACATACTTAAATATTAGTAATAAAGCTTTTTGTCCTCTCACATTTTCAAAAATATCGTTTTAATATCAAAAGGGCATAATGGTCAACTTTTAAGCATTTAACGGAAATATGCAATGAACTAGGATTTCTATGGAACCAAGTTGTATAACCTCAGAGGGTTATACTAACCTATAATATGGTCCTAAAGGAACCCTAAGGCATATCTAAACTAAGCTAAATCAGGTCAGAACTGAAAGTCAAAGCAAAAGTCTACTTTTGCGACTTCCGGTTCCGAACCGAGCCGAAACTCAGAATTGTCGGCTTGAACATACTTAGACATGTTCTTATATTATTTACCAAGTTATTTAAGTGTTAAAACATGTTTCATAACCTCTGCATTATCAGTTATGAATTAATTTGTAAAGACTGACCCGTTTGACTTTTTATTAATAAGTTTGACCCGACAATTGACCAAGTAAAAGTGATAATCAGTAGGTGCCCTTTTAAGGGTTTATTACCTACACAATTACCAACTCATAGCCACTTTCAATTCGAATAATGGCTGGACCGTTAGTGATTAATCACAAAGTCAAAGCAGAATTACGCTAACTTTGACTTTCGGTGATTAAACTAATAAAACCTTAATTACAGAAGCTAAGAACACTTACAATGGTCATTAGCACGAAAGTTTGAACTAATAGAGTCTCCTAAAAGACCAGGTTGCTCCAGAGAACTTGTTTTGAGAGTTTGCCTTGAGAAATTCTTGAAGTGTGAATGAACAAGTGAAGAAATGAGGGCTTTATATAGGATTTCAAGTGTTCTAGGATCAAGGCAAGTGTCCCCCAGGTGATTTATGATGCAAACAGGTGTATAGTGGTTTTCCAAAACAGTTAAACTAGCTGCTGAATTCGAAAACATGTTGCAAATATCCTCCAAAGATTGCAGGTTGCAGAGCTGGGCGGCTGGCAGTCTGGCTGGAAAAGCTCCTCCGTCGTGCCACGCGCCAAGGGAAGGAGATCCCGGCGCGCCACGTGGGGTAACAACTTTTAAAGTTGTTTTGTTTTGTTGCATGATCAGTCCCTGCACTTTCTGAACGCGAATAACTGACTTTTTTCCAGCATGCATGGTCAATGTAATCAGGTCTGGGTTGTCCTAGGGAGTGTGGCCATGCATTTGTAAGTCTTGGACACATTGCAAATGGCTCCAGAAACTAGAATTGTGATAGTTACACTTTTAACCCCTATTCTTGGAAACTTCAATTTACATCAAAATTTTGAACCGGATCTTTATGAAACTTTTAACAGATATTCTAGAGAATATATTAACACATTACAAAGCTTTGGGAATGTTAAAAGGTCACTCAGAGGTAAGAATTAACATGTTGACACATTTAACCCATGTGCTTCGTAACTCTTGACTTTTAAGCACAAGCGGCTTCCTGTCCGATAATTTATTCAATATTGAATATGAACATTATATAAGGTCATCAGAGGCACAAGTTTGGCATGTTGACGCTTCTGGTCTTTCTCGTGACATCTTTATACTGTTTGAAAATTTTAATCCCTTAAGTTATCTTAAATTATGATCAGGGTTTATGACACGTGTCTTTATTATATTGGGCATGATTTTGCGAGGTGTTACATCCTCACCCCCTTAAAAGAAATCTCGACCTCGAGATTTACTGAAATAAATGAGGGTACTTCTGTTTCATTATGGATTCAACCTCCCACGTGTATTCTGGGCCTCTACGGGCATCCTATTTTACCTTCACAATCAACACATGCTTCCTTCGAAGCTTCTTAACCTTCAAGCTCTTTTCAACGAACTTCAAGCTCTCATCTATCTGCACGTCCTTGTGCGACATTGCTAGCGACTCATCGGCTAGACATTTCTTTAGGTTGCAGATGTGGAACACATTATGTATTCCACTGAGCTCTTCTGGCAGATTTAACTTGTAAGCCACAGTTCCGACACATTCGATGATCTCAAATGGTCCTATGTATCTTGGGCTAAGCTTGCCCTTTTTGCCAAAATGCATCACCCCTTTCCAGGGTGATACCTTAAGTAGCAATTTATCGCCAACTTCAAACTTTAAAGGTTTTCGCCTCATATCCGCATAACTTTTCTGCCTATCCCTGGCAGCCTTGAGACGATCACGGATCTGAACAATCTTGTCTGTTGTCTCCAGAACTATATCAGGTCCTGATAGTTGGACATCTCCAACTTCCGCCCAACAAATTGGCGTCCTACATTTTCTTCCATACAAGGCTTCGAAATGTGCGGCTTGGATACTTGAATGATAGCTATTATTATACGAAAATTCAATCAACGGAAGATGGTCATCCCAACTTCCACCCAAATCTATAACACAAGCCCGTAACATATCCTCAAGCGTTTGGATTGTACGCTCACTTTGCCCATCCGTCTAAGGATGATATGCAGTGCTGAAGTTTAATCGAGTGCCTAAAGATTGCTGAAAGATTTTCCAAAAATGCGATGTGTATCTTGTATCCCTATCAGAGATAATAGACGCTGGCACTCCGTGGAGAGATACAATCTCATCCACGTACAACTGGGCTAACTTGTCGGAGCTGTGAGTTTCTTTAATCGACAATTAGTGTGCTGACTTAGTCAACCTGTCTACTATAACCCAAATAGTATCATTTCCTCGCTTTGTCTTTGGTAACTTAGTGATAAAATCCATGGTTACCATTTTCCATTTCCATGTGGGAAGTTCAGGCTGTTGCAGCAAACCTGACGGCTTCTGATGTTCTGCTTTAACTTGTGCGCACATCAGACATTTAGCCACATAAGTGGCTATAGATTTCTTCAAACCTATCCACCAATAATTTGCCTTTAAATCCTGGTACATCTTATCACTGCCAGGATACACATAATATTTGGAGTTATGGGCTTCTTGAAGAATCACATCCCTAAGTCCTCCATGGATTGGAACCCATATTCTTCCATTCAGTCTTAGGATTCCATCTTTGCCATATGATAACTGTTCAGCAGTTACTTGTAACTTCTCATTCGGATAGTTAGCTTCCAATACGGCTAACACTCTTTCATTCAAGCTGTTCTTCAATTCAATGCTCTTAGCATTGATTCTAATAGGCTTAACCCTTTCCTTTCTGCTCAAGGCATCGGCGACTACATTCACTTTGCCTGGATGATATCGGATTTCACAGTCATAATCATTTAGCGTCTCCATCCATCGGCGCTGTCTCATGTTCAGATCCTTCTGGTTAAACAGGTGCTGAAGGCTCTTATGATCAGAATAGATCACGCACTTAGTTCCATAAAGATAATGCCTCCAAAGATTCAATGCAAATACAACGGCACCTAATTCCAAATCGTGGGTGGTGTAATTCTTCTCGTGCACTTTTAATTGTCGGGAAGCATATGCAATAACTTTGCCCTTCTGCATAAGCACACATCCCATACCTATGTGCAATGCGTCACAATAAACCACAAATTCTTCAATTCCTTCTGGCAATGTCAATACAGGTGCATTGCTTAACTTCTGTTTAAGAATGTCAAAGGATTCTTGCTGCTTGGGACCCCAGTCAAACTTGACATTTTTGCGAGTTAACGATGTTAAAGGTGCAATAATCCTTGAAAAGTTCTCGATGAAACGTCGATAGTATCCTGCTAGACCCAAGAAGCTGCGTATCTCTGTAGGAGTCTTAGGCTCTTGCCAATTCATAATCGCTTCAATCTTAGCGGGATCCACCAGGATACCACGCTCACTCACCACATGTCCAAGAAATAGGACTTCACGAAGCCAAAACTCGTATTTTGAAAATTTGGCGTAGAGCTTCTCTTGCTGTAGAAGTTTAAGGATACACTGAAGATGTCTTTCATGATCGGCTTGATTCTTCGAGTAAATAAGAATGTCATCGATGAAGACAAAGACAAAGTTGTCCAACTATGGCTTGCAAACGCGATTCATGAGATCCATGAATGCTGTAGGTGCATTAGTGAGCCCGAAAGGCATCACCAAGAACTCATAGTGACCATAACGAGTTCTGAATGCAGTCTTATGCACATCTTCATCTCTGACCTTCAGTTGATGGTAACCTGACCTTAAATCAATCTTGGAGAAATAACTTTCCCCTTGCAGTTGATCGAACAAATCGTCGATCCTGGGCAACGGATATCTGTTCTTGATTGTAACCTTGTTTAGCTCGTGATAATTGATGCAGAGACGCATCGAGCCATCCTTCTTCTTCACAAACAAAATCGGTGCTCCCCAAGGGGATGAGCTAGGTCGAATAAAACCCTTTGCCAATAAATCATCCAACTGAGTCCTTAACTCTTTCATCTCATTCGGTGCTAACCCATAAGGAGCTCTTGCAATTGGTGCAGCTCCAGGAATAATATCGATTCTGAACTCCACTTGCCTATCTGGAGGTAAACCAGGTAGTTCTTCAGGGAATACTTCTGGAAATTCAAAAATAACAGGGATTTCTTCAATCTTAGGCTTTGGTTCATCAATGGTTACTTGTGCCATATAAATGACACAACCTTTCTTCATACACTTTGACGCCTTAAGCATGGACACTTGCTTAGGTAACCCATACTGAGTATCTCCTTGTATTGTTAATGGCTCACCATAGGGAGTCTTGATCACCACTTGTTTCTTGTCACAAACGATCTGAGCTTGGTTATGAGATAACCAATCCATGCCTATCACTATGTCAAATCCAGCTAGTTTCAACGGGAGCAAAGAGAGCGGAAAAGAGTGATTCCTAATGGATGTAAAGCATCCATCTAATACTGTTGAGGCAGTCTCTATAGTACCATCGGCTAATTCTACTTCATACTTTATGCTTAGAGTTTTAACAGGAAGATTTAATAACTTACAAAATTTATTATCCACAAAAGACTTGTCTGCACCCGAATCAAACAATACTCTAGCATAAACATCATTGATAAGAAAGGTACCTGTTATCACATTATCGTTTTGCACAGCCTCCTAAGCGTTCATTTGAAAGACCCGTGCATTGGTCTTCTTAGCCTCTTCAGGCTTCTTTGCATACTTGGGGCAATTGGTCTTAATGTGCCCCTTCTCATTGCAACCGTAACAGGTTGCGTCCTTCATCTTTTTGCAATCCAAAGTCTTATGATCCTTGAACTTGCAGATCCCACACACAATAGGATTTGACTGTGACTGCGATCTTGATTCTAACCTGCACTTTCCAAAGTGATGCTTCTGACATATTTTACATTTGGGTTTCTCACCCGACTGCTGGCTATCCTTTTTGAATCCCGAACTCTTCATGTGATCTGAGTTCCCTTTATGTTTCTTATCAGAATGGCGTGAGTTCTCCTCCTCACGTTTCCTCTTTCCCTCATCGGAATTCTTAAGCGATCTCTGCTTGACCGCATCGATAGTAAGAGATAACGACAAATCAACCACAGACCTGAATGTGGTAGGTCTAGATGCCTTCACACTTGCTTTAATTTCTGGGGCTAGACCTCCAATAAAACGAGCTATACGTTTTGGTTCCGGTGTGACCAAGTAAGGAACCAGTCGAGACATGGTGTTGAAACTGGTAAGGTATGCCTGACAATCTAAGTTCTTCATGACCAAGATGAAGAAGTCAGTTTCAATCCTTTCCACCTCATGCTGAGGACAGAAACTATCTTTGATCAACGTCATAAACTGATCCCAAGACATGTTGTAAAGTGGGATCTTTCCTGTAGCTTGGATTAGGGACCTCCACCAGGCTAAAGCTTCGCCTTTAAAAGATTGTGAAACAAACTTTACAATGTCCTGTTCGGCACAACCACTAATGTCAACCACTGTATCCATCTCATCTAGCCATGTCATGCAATTAATGGCTCCTTTCTCCCCTGTGAAATCCCTAGGCTTGCAGGAGACAAAATACTTATAAGAACATGTCTTAACACGTGGCTCTTGACTGAGCACAATCTTCTTAGATGAGACACTTCTTTGATTTGATGAGTGATGGGAATCGTCTCTGTGTGATGCGTGCAACTTAGATGGTGGCTTTGAATGAGCTACTGATAGGGTCCTACTATGAGTACCACTAGATTCCTTGAACTGTCTGTCCATAGCCCGTGTGACAGCATTATCAATCATGGCTTGCAGATCTGCACCAGCTACATTAATTCTGGTGGTATCATTATTCTCTCGAGGGTGACTGTTAACTTCATCTGATTCAGCCATGTAGCTTGATTGCTACAATAAAATGATGACAATAATTTATTCAGAAGTCTTGTTATGGTATTGTCATTGACAATTCATTAACCATGGTAATTACAAACCATATTGGTTATTCTTTTTAGTATTTTCTTTATAATTTATCCCTAGTTATAAATTATTAGAGATATTAGAGTGGCACAAAAGCCTAGTCACAAGGACAATTTTAAAAATTTTAGACCATGATCTTATAAGATCAGGGCAGTAAGGTTTGAACATAGTTCATTACCTTTTCTTGACAGGGAGTCGTAGACTACAACTGTCTTTTGTCTTATTTGACAGTCATTATGGCCCGTAGGCACTTCATCACTAATGGATGTTTAAATAAAAATAGAGAAAAGGAATTGGAAGAATCCAATATAAGGATGACTTGTGTGATTTTATCGAATCACATTTGCCAGGAGTGCTAACATCTTTTCAGATGTTAACAAGGATTTGAATCTTGAAAAGGTTTTACCATCTGGGCCATGTCTATAATGACATATAGGCTAGGTTATACCTTCAAGATTTTCTTTTCAATATTTATTGGCAGATTAATTAAAAAGGAATGATATTTTGATTTATTTCATATAATATATTCATATATATAATGACAATTGAAATTTAAATTTAAAACATTCCATAAATAAATAAATAAAGAGAAGTACATATTTGCCCTAAACAGGACTTTTAAACAAATAACTTGCCCACGCAGGGGCTAAAACAACAATACAAGTCCTCGCAGGGACCAAATACATAAATAAATGTCCACACAGGGACTTAATTGAAATACAGAAATTACAACACAAATAAATAAGGAATCTTCAAAAATCCCACTTCTTCTTCCCTTTGATCAGATTCGCCAAACCCTTAAGCAGACCTCGGCGGCTTCTACGCTCCTCTTGCACCTCCCGTTCCACCTGGTTCAACCTCTGAAGGATTTCCTATTGCTGCTGTGGCTAGATCAGTGGTGGCTGCGGCGGCTGCTGCTGCGGAGGTTGAGGAGGTGGCGGGTATTGATACCCATATGCTTGGTACCCAGATTGGTACGAAGCTGCGTAGGGCCCTTCAGGGTGAAGAGCATTGTAGTTGGCCGCCTCGATGTACGGGTCGATAGCAGGGGCATTGTAATAGTTGTAGCCAGGATAAGCTCGCTGCTCAAAAGGGTTATACGCCGCTGCACCGGCGTAAGAAGGAATTGGGTTATCATAACCCATTGGTGGTGGTGGTGGTGCGACCGGAGCTGGGTCGACTTCTGTTACTGGGTTTGAAGGCCCACCCATTTGCGGGTCTTCATACAGTGGCGGGTAATGACTGCCACTGGAGTGTTGGGTGGTGCTGAAGTGAAATCCCCCTCGCACGGATATCCGTGCACCTGATCTCCTTCGCCTCGGTGGTTCTGGAGGCGGCTGCTGCGCTGGCGGCGGCGGTGGCGTAACCGCCTAGAAACGGGAATCCTCAGAGGGATCCTGCTGTTGCTGTTAAGGTGGGTTGAAAGGGGGAGTAAACTCCCAGTGGTAAGTGGCCCACCTTTCTTAGAAACTGTCTGGGCCCCGGTATGGTGAACCATGAGAAGATGACCCGTCTGAAATCTCGATGGGATGCGTCGTTGTCCCAGTTGGCATCTCTGGATCCGGATCTTCATCCATATCCATATCCTGGGCTTCAGGAAAATGGTCTTCTGGTCCTAATGGGTTATGGCCCATTGGTTCTTCACTTACGTTTGCCGGATTGAACCGGTTCTGAAAGTATGGGGTTGGGTCTTGGAAGGCCCGGTGTGATCCCGATCGTTGCAACGGGATGAAGGAGTGGTGAGAGTTATTGGGCTCATTTTCTGATTGTGGCCCAATGGAGTGGTGGTACGATGGTGATGAACTGAGCGAGACGGAGTGTCTCGCAGGCTCCTGGTAGGTCCTCCAATCTTCATGGGGACTTGAGCTTAAAGTTACTGAGGGAGTTCACCGGTGAGAAGGCCCGGCCTCATGATCATTTGGAGCAGTGATTGGTGCCTTTCCTCGTCCACCTCGTCCTCTGAATCGTGGTGGCATTTTCTTTTATACCTGTCAAAACAAACAAAGGAAACCAACAAAAGAAAACAATAAGATTAGGATTAGTTCCTAAGTCATTTGACTAGACTCGGAAGTCGAGGAATGTGCAAACTGTGTCATTGAGATTAAACACAAAAGGCTAGTGTTTAATTCACTCAATGTTGGCTCTGATACCAACCTGTCACACCCCGATATTTCCACGTATTACCGGTGGGCCTGGTGGGGATTATCGTGATGTAGTTGATATCATCATAGTCAATAATCACAGTTTAATTGCACAGCGGAAGTCTAAAAGTAATTTATACAAACCGAGTTTAAAGTAACATAAATTATTACAAAACTGATTGAAAGATGGATCCACAGGCAGATCAAAACAAAAAGGAGTATTGTTCAACAGATTTAAAGTGATAAAAGCTTGCAAGACTCTTTATTTATTCACTCAGGAGTTCCAGCCCATTACGCTTAGTACCTGCACTTAACCTTTTGAAAATACGTCAGTTTACACTGGTAAATACAATTAACTGATCTTTTGAAAACATTTATAAAAATTTATTTAGATGCACAAAGCATAAAATCTTTTATAACTTGGGATAATTATTTAAAAATAATCTTGTATACATATTTATATGTTTGTCGTCCATTCAGGACCCGGTTAGAAGAGCCATATTAGATTAATTGACACACCACAAGTATATGCCCACAAGAGAGTGAGATACCGTTTATACATACGCAACTGTCAGGTGTATGCCTGCACCCCGTGCTTAAGCCGTGACCATTTCCAATAAATGTGCCGAGGATATCCAAGACATGGTCATTAACCCCCCAAAGGCATTGCATCAAACTAAACAGATTAAAACGGGTTATGTAAATGTATTAATCACAATCCGATTAAAATAACTACATACCCGGCTGAAGGGGTAAGGTCCCAAAAACCTCATAAAAAGGATTTGAGACCATACCACAAACCAGCCTTTTGATCTTTTAACCTTGCGCGGCCGCGCACCGGTTTTACAAAAGGAAGAAAGCAATCAACAATTTATAGTCGCGCGCCCAAAGGAAAACATAAATCCTTGCGCCTTCTCCCATTTAACAAAGGATCAAAATCCTTTGTTCAATACCTCCGCCCAAATATCCAGACTTGGATATCATTTTACCCAGACTTAGGGATTTATTCGTCTGTGTCCACACAGTAAGGTATCACACTGGATTACAGCAGTAATCTTCTAGAAAGAATATGATCGTGCACCACCCAGACGGTTACAACCGTCTGGACACGTGTCGTCACTACAAGCAACCCTGGAATCACAACAAAGGCATGCAATTGGAGAATAATCTCCACTTAATCACTTTCCACGTGGCAATTCCCCAGCCATAGATCAAACCACGATCCGTGTGCATTCACATCGGATCGAGACAACTCAACGTTGGATCAAAGAACTTAACGGAAGAAAAAGATAACCGCTACGGCGTTAGCATCTTCCGTGATCTTTTCAATAACAGATTTTCCCTCCTAAACTCCCGACTATAAATAAGAGAACTATTCAGGTATAAACCCAGATCACTCTCACTTCTCAAATACTTATCTTCTCCATTACAAATACTTATTCTCACGCCGGAGTCGGGTCAAGGAGAGAACCCCCTTCTCCCCTTGACGAGGCTAACGGTGTTCTTTTTTGCAGAACCACCGGAGAAGAAATTCCATCACAACTGAATCAACCGAGAGAGAGCTAACCTTTTATGCGGATTCAAACCCCCTAACTATCTCGGTTCCGACCATTTAGTTAGTGTTTCTTCATTGGCGCCCACCGATTTCTCAGTTTTTCTAGTTTCTACCTCGTTTCGATTCAGTTCATTCCGTTTTCTGTTTTTTGCACATGGCAGAAAATTCGTCATCTCACCGACAACCTGGTCCTCGACTAAATGTCGGAAACAGTTTACTAGTAGAAGAAACTCCAGAACATTGGTTTAGCAGATGCCAAACTGCATTAAACACAATGGTTATTCAAATCGCCAGATTTGATTTACCGAACATCAGATCTAAAAAAGAAATTGATACCATAATATTGGACCCACCAACACCACGTAGGGGGGACATCCAATCCAACCAATATGGCAGTTATCAAAAACAGATACACATGGTTCAGGGAGGTCCATCACGGAGGTCAAATAAACGAAATTATGATCACCATTGGAGAGAACAGCAAGTCATATTTCCCGTTGTTCCTGGGGGCCCTCAGGAAGAACGACCAGTAATTATTACTGGTATTTTCGGTCATTACCGAACGGACTATATGTTTATAGATCCGGGGAGCTCGATGGACATCATATATGAACAGTGCTTTAAACAGCTTGATTCAGAAGACAAAGCACGTCTAGAGCCGGTCGATTTTCCCCTCACCGGATTCTGTAATGAAGCTGTATTCTCATTAGGGCAAATTGTTTTCCCAGTGACTTTATCAGACGGGGAACATTCACGAACAGTTACAGTCAATTTCATGGTCATGCCGGCAACATCACGTCATGATGTTCTGCTCGGGAGAAGATCACAAAGGGAATTCAGCATGATCACTTCTATTCCACATGCTGCTTGCGGATTTCCAACAGAGACTGGAGTTGCAATCCTCTACTCAAGCAAAGAAGTCATGTATGTGGATGATGAACCACCAGCAAAGGTAGTCAAACCTTCGGCACCAAATGAACCAGAGAAATGGGTTTTGAACAACGAATATCCAGAGCAGACCATTCTGCTGGGACCAGCCATTTCACAAACAACACGCGCACAACTGAAACAATTGTTGTCCAACAACAAGGATATATTTGCCTGGTGCCCAGCAGACATGACTGGAGTTCCACGCGACATCGCGCAACATTGCTTAAACATCAAACCGTCAGTAGAACCTGTTGCTCAAGGGAGGCGCAGCTTCAGTGAAGAAAAAGCAAAAGCAATGGATGAGCAAGTAGCAGAATTACTTAATGCGGGAATCTTGCGCGAAGTAAAATACCATACATGGGTCGCCAACCCAGTGATGGTACAAAAACATAGCGGCGGGTGGAGAATGTGCGTCGACTTCAAAGACCTGAATAAAGCATGCCCAAAAGATTGCTACGCACTTCCAGAGATAGACAAAAAAGTCGACTCTCTAGCATCATTCAGATGGAAATGTTTTCTTGACTGCTACAAGGGTTATCATCAGGTCCAGATGAAAGAAGAAGACGAAGACAAAACGGCGTTCCGCACAGATAAAGGCATTTTCTGTTATACCAAAATGCCGTTCGGCTTGCGCAACGCAGGCGCAACTTATCAACGCCTAATGGACACAATTTTCAAAGAAGATATCGGCAAGACTGTCGAAGTGTACATGGATGACCTCGTCATCATGAGCCATGAGGAAGGAACAATGCTTGACAATATTCAGCGCACGTTCGACTCCTTGCGCAGCGTGAGTCTGAAACTCAACCCAACTAAATGCTCCTTCGGCATGGAAGAAGGAAAATTTTTGGGATTCATTGTCACAAAAGATGGTTTTAAAGTAAATCCAGAAAAAGTGCAGGCTATTCAGTTAATGCCGTCACCCGCAACAGTTAAGGAAATGCAAAGGCTCGCCGGACGCCTAGCGGCTTTAAACAGATTTTTGGCTAATCACGCAGCAAAGTCTTATCCATTCATCAGCACGCTACGAAACTGCGCAAAGAAAACTGACTTTCAGTGGACATCTGAAGCGGAAACCGCATTCAAACAAATGAAAGAATGTCTAATTCAGCTGCCAACACTGACAGCACCAAAAGAAAAAGAGCCACTGATTTTATATCTATCTGCCGCGGAAGTAGCGGTTGGTGCTGTATTAATGGTAGAACGCGAGAACATCCAGACTCCGATCTATTACATCAGCAAAATGCTTACCGGTCCGGAAACTCGGTACTCAATGATAGAAAAGCTAGTCCTAGCACTAGTACATGCATCCCGACGCCTACGCAGGTATTTCTCGGGTCACGTCATCACAGTTCTTACCAATTACCACTTAGGCCAGATTTTATCCAAACCCGACATAGCGGGACGACTGGCCAAATGGGCAATTGAACTGGGAGGATACAACATTTTTTACAGACCAAGACCCGCAATCAAAGGGCAAGTTTTAGCAGATTTCGCCACTGAAGTTCCTATCGATAAAATACAAGAATGTGAGGAAATCCAGAACCCAACACCTGTTTTCGACGACAGAGTCTGGACCTTACACACAGATGGTGCTTCCAATGACGATGGAGCAGGAGCAGGTCTCCGATTAATCAGCCCAGACAACCACGAGCTCACATATGCTATACGCTTAGATTTCAAAAGCACGAATAACGAAGCCGAATATGAAGCCTTCTTGGCAGGTCTCCGCTTAGCATTGAAAATGGGGGCAAGAAATCTTGAAGCCAACGTCGATTCAAAACTGGTAGCCGAGCAAGTTAATGGTAATTACGATGCAAAAGAAGTTATGGCGTTGTACCTTGAACAAGCGCGGATGTTAATCAGTCAATTTCAAACATTCAAAGTCAATCACATAAACAGAAGCGAGAACAAACATGCTGACGCGCTAAGCAAGTTAGCTGCTACCAGCTTTCAGCACTTAGCAAAGGAAGTACGCATAGAGGTATTATCCAACCCTTCCATTCATCTCAAGCAAGTAAACGTCATAGAAATGGGAGATCCATCTTGGATGTCTCCAATTATCTTGTACCTCCAGCACGGAAAACTACCGGAAGGAAAGGCAGAAGCTCGAAAAATACAACACAAGGCAGTAAATTACGAAATGGCGGATGGCGTCCTCTACCGGAAATCATTCATGGGCCCATTACTACGCTGTGTCGATAAAACTGACGCCCAGTACCTCGTCAGAGAAATCCATGAAGGGTTATGCGGGATACATGCGGGACCACGCATGGTCGTAGCAAAGATAATGAGCGCTGGATACTACTGGCCAGGAATGCACATGGATGCAGTCAATCTATTAAGAAGATGCGAGGCATGTCAACGCCACGCACCAAAAACACTCCAACCCAAGAATCCGCTAATTCCCGTTACTTCCGCCTGGCCATTCCAACAGTGGGGCATCGATCTCGTCGGGCCATTTCCTGACGCGCCAGGTGCAGTAAAGTTCATAATCGTCGCGGTGGATTACTTCACAAAATGGGTGGAGGCTAAAGCTTTGGCCTCAACAACAGCAATGGTAATCCGCAAATTTATATGGGAACATATCATTTGCAGATTCGGATTACCATTGCGCATTATTTCCGACAATGGAACAAACTTCGCCGCAGAAGATCTTCAAAAATGGTTTAAAGAAATGAAGATCGAGCATAACTTTGCCTCCGTTGCGCATCCTCAAGCGAACGGACAGGTAGAAAGTGTAAACAAACAGATCGTTGACGGCATAAAAGCGCGACTCGGGACAGCGCGCAGAGGGTGGGTTGACGAACTTCCCAGCATCCTCTGGGCGCATCGAACAATGCCAAAGACTAGCACCGGCGAGACTCCGTTCAGTCTAGTCTATGGATCTGAGGCCGTCATTCCAGCCGAGATAGGTTTACCATCACCGCGCATGATAGCCATGGAAACTCAGAACAACGAGCAAGAACGAAGAATGGATTTGGATCTTTTGGAAGAAAGGCACGAGAACGCCGCGATAGCAGAAGCAAGGTACAAATCCAAGCTCGAGAAGTATTACAATGCGCGCGTCCGCGTTTGCACATTCGTGCCTGGCGATTTCGTCTTGCGCGAAAATGAGGCGTCAAACGCCGAAAAGCCGGGAAAATTAGTGCCAAGATGGGAAGGACCATACGTCATTAACGAGGTCCTAGGCAAGGGAGCATATACCCTAAAAAGGATCGATGGGACCCCAGTCCCCCGCACCTGGAACGCACAACAGTTGCGCAGGTGTTACATATGAACTAAATCTTCAAAAGCGGAAAGAACATACAGGCAATGTATTTCTTTATTATGTTTTGTATTACGAGCCTTGCGCTTTTATCAATACAAACGTTATTTTTACCTGTCTCACTGTTTATTACAAATTGCATGTAATTTCTTTGGTTCGCGCGAAAACAATATGGTCAAACATTGTATACCTCATGAACAGTCTAAAAACAAG
The DNA here is from genome assembly GCA_030545235.1 of Helianthus tuberosus. Classification (NCBI taxonomy): domain Eukaryota; kingdom Viridiplantae; phylum Streptophyta; class Magnoliopsida; order Asterales; family Asteraceae; genus Helianthus; species Helianthus tuberosus. The sequence goes on along the minus strand of JARYGA010007665.1, from coordinate 18,464 downwards.
GCAAGCTGTTACGCCTTTTAGACAAACGTTTAAACATGAGCACAATACCATCTCTCATTCGCCTTACCTATCCAAAAGCAATTAAAAACATGCAACATATTGTAATCTAAACACGTAAGAAGTAAAACCATTATCGATATATCACCAAGTGTAACAAAACACTTCAAGAACAAGATCATGACAATGATCTTCAAAATTTTAGTTCCAGAAACTAAAATATTCAAACAAAAAACCTTGCTTCTACAAGATAGCACGACGATTAAACAACAGACATTAACACCGATCACACCCGTGATCTTCAAAAGAGGAGTTTATACTAGCAGACTTATATATACAATCAAAAGAAGGGATGAACAACTCCCAAACCTAACCAACCATAGGTTCATCTTCACCCATGATCACCGAGGGTTTTTTCCGACGACGATAGTACACCAACTCACATATACTCGGACGGAGAGTCGGAAAACGAGCCATCAGTCCATCGGCATCCAACATAACACCACTGGCATCAGCAACCCTATCTGGCCGGAAAACTTTATCATCAGCACCGGCAATCAGGGAAGGGTCAACAACGACAGCATTTTCTTCTCCGGTAAACACCAACGGCGAAGAGTTAGCAAGAAGGAGTAAGGCTTCAACTGCATCACGAACCCTTACTATATCGGAAAATCGCCGAGAACGAACGGTACTCTTTCCTTTCATTCTTTCCAAAAGTATGGTCAATAATGCATCCAATTTATCTATATATATAAAGCAACGATACTCCGGGAAAAGGTAAAGATGGATGATCATGATTAACTGTCAAAAACGTCTCATCTAAACGGCGCTACAGGAACCAAGGTCATGTCTCCATTAATAAAATCTGACAAGCGCCATTACAAATCCCAAGACAAAGAGGGGAAATACCTACTCTTACTACCAGCTAACGTCATTACACGTCAGAGCATGATTACAAAGTCACATTTTTTTTTTACCTGCACCCAAAAGCATTTCTCTCTCATAAAGTCCAGTGCTCCACTTATTTGCATAAGTACAACACTAGACTGGGGGGACTTGAAGGGGTAAGGTCCCAAAAACCTCATAAAAAGGATTTGAGACCATACCACAAACCAACCTTTTGATCTTTTAACCTTGCGCGGCCGCGCACCGGTTTTACAAAAGGAAGAAAGCAATCAACAATTTATAGTCGCGCGCCCAAAGGAAAACATAAATCCTTGCGCCTTCTCCCATTTAACAAAGGATCAAAATCCTTTGTTCAATACCTCTGCCCAAATATCCAGACTTGGATATCATTTTACCCAGACTTAGGGATTTATTCGTCTGTGTCCACACAGTAAGGTATCACACTGGATTACAGCAGTAATCTTCTAGAAAGAATATGATCGTGCACCACCCAGACGGTTACAACCGTCTGGACACGTGTCGTCACTACAAGCAACCCTGGAATCACAACAAAGGCATGCAATTGGAGAATAATCTCCACTTAATCACTTTCCACGTGGCAATTCCCCAGCCATAGATCAAACCACGATCCGTGTGCATTCACATCGGATCGAGACAACTCAACGTTGGATCAAAGAACTTAACGGAAGAAAAAGATAACCGCTACGGCGTTAGCATCTTCCGTGATCTTTTCAATAACAGATTTTCCCTCCTAAACTCCCGACTATAAATAAGAGAACTATTCAGGTATAAACCCAGATCACTCTCACTTCTCAAATACTTATCTTCTCCATTACAAATACTTATTCTCACGCCGGAGTCGGTTCAAGGAGAGAACCCCCTTCTCCCCTTGACGAGGCTAACGGTGTTCTTTTTTGCAGAACCACCGGAGAAGAAATTCCATCACAACTGAATCAACCGAGAGAGAGCTAACCTTTTATGCGGATTCAAACCCCCTAACTATCTCGGTTCCGACCATTTAGTTAGTGTTTCTTCACCGGCCAAGCGGTATTATTATAATACCGTATCCCAAGCCCGTATAACGGAAAATATGTTAAAAGTATTTACCTGCGCAAAATATAATTTTTATCTCAGCCGAATAACAATCAGCAAGTGAAAATATCTTTTACTGGGCTCCTAGATCTGGAACGATGGTTTTAATAACCTATTAGATTCCTAACGGGTCTTTCTTAAGTTTAAACTTAGACCGGTTAGTTTTAGTGAAAGGTTTACGGTTCAAAACGCACGATTAAGCGAAGACCAGATTAGAATGTGATTTAGACCCGACAAGTATGAAGACTTATATAATATGGGTAAACTAAATACATTCTGGATTTTGAAGTAAAAATGATAAGGTTTGACCCGTTTCGGTTAATTTATGCAAACTAGTTACATAAAACGTACCGAACGCGAATATGCATAACGGGTAACCAAATGAGTCATGTACAGGTTTCACAAGTTAATATGCTTAAAATATGTTATGATATCAGTAGGATACCTTCCATTATGCCCAAAACGAATTTAAACCAAATTAAGCCCCGAAAGGGTATTTTGGTCATTTTAAAGTTTATAAAAGAGGTTAAATAGCAATCTGATGTTCTGGTCTAAAATAATCAGTAAAAATATTTATTTTAGTAAGTTATATCAGTAAGATATCATACATATGTGAAATTTATCTTTTATGACCAAACTATGCACCGAAGGGGCATTTTGGTCATTTCACATATGCTTTAAGGGTCAAATTTGGAAATCTGAGTTCAAAAATTTTACTTATTGTTAAAGTATAAAAAATTGTTCATAACATCAGTAGGTAACAAGTCTTAGGTGCTAAATATGGTTTTAAACCATATTAAGCGCCTAAATCGCATAAAAGTCGGTATTTAACGATATTCAGGTTAATTAAGGAAACCTGAGATTTTGATCAGCCTCTACTGTTTAAAATAATTTATTTGATGTATAAAATCAGTAGAAAAAGGTTTGATATGTAAAGGATGTGTAAAACTCATTTTATTAGCAAAAAGGGCATAACCGTCAATTACCGAGTCAATGCAAGAACCCTATGTTATGATCAGTTTAAAATTCAACAAAAATTTCAAAAATCCCTAAATATTATATAATAAAAGTGGGTAGAAAGTTTGGTGTTAAAATTTGGGTTTAAATAGGTTCTATGCCAAAAATACCGTTTAATTAATAAAAAGCTTGCAATTTACGATATCGTGCATAACTTCTATTCTAGACCATAATCTGATGTCAAACTTTTAGGACATACTTAAATATCAGTAATAAAGCTTTTTGTCCTCTCACATTTTCAAAAATCTCGTTTTAATATCAAAAGGGCTTAATGGTCAACTTTTAATCATTTAACGGAAATATGCAATGAACTATGATTTCTATGGAACCAAGTTGTATAACCTCAGAGGGTTATACTAACTAGGGCTGTTCATAAAGCTCGTGACTCGTAGCTCGGCTCGTAGCTCGCTCGAAAGAAGCTCGAGAAAAACTAGCTAAAAAAACTCAATTTGAGATGACGTGAACCAAGCTGGCTCATTTTGTAACCAAGCCCAGCTCGACCTAAGCTCGGCTCGGCCCATGGCTCGGCTCGTTGGCTCGTTCTTAGGCTCGTTTAACTCCGACGTAAAGCTCAAGCCAAGTTTAAGCGCCTGAATTAATTTCGAGCTTGAGCTCGACCCCACCCTGGCTCGACTCAGCTCGACTCGTTTACAGCCCTAATACTAACCTATAATATGGTCCTAAAGGAACCCTAAGGCATATCTAAACTAAGCTAAATCGGGTCAGAACTGAAAGTCAAAGCAAAGGTCTACTTTTGCGACTTTCGGTTCCGAACCGAGCCTAAACTCAGAATTGTCGGGTTGAACATGCTTAGACATGCTCTTATATTATTTACCAAGTTATTTAAGTGTTAAAACATGTTTCATAACCTCTGCATTATCAGTTATGAATTAATTTGTAAAGACTGACCCGTTTGACTTTTTATTAATAAGTTTGACCTGACAATTGACCAAGTAAAAGTGATAATCAGTAGGTGCCCTTTTAAGGGTTTATTACCTACATAATTACCAACTCATAGCCACTTTCAATTCGAATAATGGCTGGATCGTTAGTGATTAATTACAAAGTCAAAGCATAATTACGCTAACTTTGACTTTCGGTCATTAAACTAATAAAACCTTAATTACAGAAGCTAAGAACACTTACAATGGTCATTAGCATGAAAGTTTGAACTAATAGAGTCTCCTAAAAGACCAGGTTGCTCCAGAGAACTTGTTTTGAGAGTTTGCCTTGAGAAATTCTTGAAGTGTGAATGAACAAGTGAAGAAATGAGGGCTTTATATAGGATTTCAAGTGTTCTAGGATCAAGACAAGTGTCCCCCAGGTGATTTATGATGCTAAAAGGTGTATAGTGGTTTTCCAAAACAGTTAAACTAGCTGCTGAATTCGAAAACAGGTTGCAAATATCCTCCAAAGATTGCAGGTTGCAGAGCTGGGCAGCTGGCAGTCTGGCTGGAAAAGCTCCTCCGGCGCGCCACGCGCTAAGGGAAAGAGATCCCGGCACGCCACGCGGGGTAACAACTTTTAAAATTGTTTTGTTTTGTTGCATGATCAGTCCCTGCACTTTCTGAACGCGAATAACTGACTTTTTCAGCATGCATGGTCAATGTAATTGGGTATGGGTTGTCCTAGGGAGTGTGGCCATGTATTTGTAAGTCTTGGACACATTGCAAATGGCTCCCGAAACTAGAATTGTGATAGTTACACTTTTGAGCCCTATTCTTGGAAACTTCAATTTACATCAAAAATTTGAACCGGATCTTTATGAAACTTTTATAAGATTTTCTAGAGAATATATTAACACATTACAAAGCTTTGGGAACGTTAAAAGGTCACTCAGAGGTAAGAATTAATATGTTGACACTTTTAACCCCTGTGCTTCGTAACTCTTGACTTTTAAGCACAAGCGGCTTCCTGTCCGATAATTTATTCAATATTGAATATGAACATTATATAAGGTCATTCAGAGGCACAAGTTTGGCATGTTGATGCTTCTGGTCTTTCTCGTGACATCTTTATACTGTTTGACAGTTTTAGTCCATCAAGTTATCTTAAATTATGATCAGGGTTTATGACACGTGTCTTTATTATATTGGGCATGATTTTGCGAGTGTTACATCCTCACCCCCTTAAAAGAAATCTCGACCTCGAGATTTACTGAAATAAATGAGGGTACTTCTGTTTCATTATGGATTCAACCTCCCACGTGTATTCTGGGCCTCTACGGGCATCCCATTTTACCTTCACAATCGACACATGCTTCCTTCGAAGCTTCTTAACCTGTCGGTCCTCGACCGACAAAGGTTTTTCAACGAACTTTAAGCTCCCATCTATCTGCATGTCCTTGTGCGACATTGCTAGCGACTCATCGGCTAGACATTTCTTTAGGTTGTAGATGTGGAACACATTATGTATTCCACTGAGCTCTTCTGGCAGATTTAACTTGTAAGCCACAGTTCTGACACATTCGATGATCTCGGATGGTCCTATGTATCTTGGGCTAAGCTTGCCCTTTTTTGCCAAAACGCATCACCCCTTTCCAGGGTGATACCTTAAGTAGAACTTTATCGCCAACTTCAAACTTTAAAGGTTTGCGCCTCATATCCGCATAACTTTTCTGCCTATCCCTGGCAGCCTTGAGACGATCACAGATCTGAACAATTTTGTCTGTTGTCTCCAGGACTATATCAGGTCCTGATAGTTGGACATCTCCAACTTCCGCCCAATAAATTGGCGTCCTATATTTTCTTCCATACAAGGCTTCGAAATGCGCGGCTTGGATACTTGAATGATAGCTATTATTATACGAAAATTCAATCAACGGAAGATGGTCATCCCAACTTCCACCCAAATCTATAACACAAGCCCGTAACATATCCTCAAGCGTTTGGATTGTACGCTCGCTTTGCCCATCCGTCTGAGGATGATATGCAGTGCTGAAGTTTAATCGAGTGCCTAAAGATTGCTAAAATCTTTTCCAAAAATGCGATGTGTATCTTGTATCCCTATCAGAGATAATAGCCACTGGCACTCCGTGGAGAGATACAATCTCATCCACGTACAGCTGGGCTAACTTGTCGGAGCTGTGAGTTTCTTTAATCGGCAAGAAGTGGGCTGACTTAGTCAACCTGTCAACTAATCACAAGAGGCAGTCAGAATATAGAAACCTATCATTCAAAGTCCGCGAGCGTTCGAGAATAGGGATCGCGAATAGCATAGCAAGTAGTATATCATAAGCGAATAATATAATAAGCAACATGGCGCAAAGTCGTTCCTCATGTGGTGGCGATTTGTTAGCGTGGTGCGAATTGTGTGTGATTTAGCGGAGTGAGAAACACGATATCGAAACCATCAGTACCACCGTACTGTTTACCTTAAAATGCTAACAAATAAACATATAAAACACATAAATTCACATAAAACGTCGAAATATCAGAGTCGGCAGTAGCGAGCTCAGAATCGAAACACATAAAAATCGAGAATAGATTGTCTGCGGCTATTTAGACGTCGACTAACCAAAGTGATTCTACTATTCACAAGGACTGTCAGTGCACACTTAGACCTTTGGGACTGTACTCTCACCTCGAGTCTGGACTAATGGCACGCATCCTTCCAGTTTCGGCATGACTTCAAGTCGTTGGAGTCCGTCGAGATTTTGGTGAGAGTTTTGTAAAACAAAATTGAGATCGGAATATGTCGTCGAGGTTCGGGTTTCACCCCTGACTTAACGACTTCGTTCCTGTTTTTGATAAAATAAAGGAGAACTTATTCTTCAAAGTATGGATTTCACTCCTGATCTGGCACAATTTCTCCCGTTTGCAGAAAAAAAATGCGGGTCGAACAAGCAATTTAGTTGAGAGTTTGCGGTTTTCACCCCTAATCTCGACCTAATCGCTCGTTCATTTCGAATATTAAAGTGCAGTGATGGTGTAGTGTAGGCAAGAATAGCGAGAAATAGAAAATAAGCTTGTACATAACCCCTACAGGGTGTGCACAAGTCGGTCTGTTGGTATCTAACTATAGACTAGGTCATTTCTATGACATCGACCTGGACTAGGTCTAGGTCTAGTCTTGCCTAATTCCCTATAGTTATGACTCTGATACCAATCTGTCACACCCCAACCGATGGCGGAATCATCGGGGCATGGCACTGAGCGAAACAGATTGTCCAGAAGTTTCCATAACAACTATAATTACCAATTATTTAAAACATCACATCCCATACCATGACAAAAAAAGTAACATAATTATTACAGACAAGATCTAGTCAAATTGTTCTGTTCCGACAACTCAGATTTCAAATACAGACAATTCGTTTATTTGTTTCTAGACCTTTCCTAGCCTCGATTTCACAGCAAGCCAAGCATATAAACACCTTAAGCACCTGTCACATACGTTAAAGTAAAAGTCAATACACATAGTGTAAAGGTGAGCATACAAGTTTGATAGATATAATAGAGTTCGAAATCATTTACGCATAACCAGCACGTACACAGTGTGAAATGAAGCACGTTAGTTATCGACATGAACCTATCGATACCAATGACTGCGGGTTGACTGCCCAAGGAAGTTCGTAATACACACTCACCACTGTGAGCCATGTAATTATTTGTCCTTAACAACCCCTGAGTGAACAGGTGCTGAGTCCAAACTATAGTACTATCGTTGCTAAGACAGGTAGACAGCATTCCATGTGTAAACATAACAAACAAGCATTCATTAAGTCACGTATAACAAGCAGTAATGGTTAGCGTTAAAGTATTGCGTAGTGTGTTCGATGTGATTTTGTATAATAACGTATGTAACACCCAAAAGTGTGTAAGGAAAAAAGGGTTCGAGTATACTCACAGCGATGATGGATTGAAGGGAGCGCTTAGAGCGGAATTAGCCTGATCAGAACGATAGAAATAATGATAAGCGACACGTAAAATGAAACAAGGTGTCAGTGGATAGGATGGCAATCTGATCGGGTGGCAATCCGATCGGGTGGCCGGTCGACCGGGTAACAATCTGTTCGAACGGTCATCCGATCGGATGACCATGCGAGTGGATTGTTACCTCATTTGGGATGGATGTGTTTGTGTATGATGGCTTGTCTTTTGAAGTTTTCGTTGTAGCATTTCGAAAATAGAGAAGTATCTCTACCTTTCAGGTCGGTCGAACGAACGGCTGTTCGATCTGACGACAATCCGATTGGCGAGGCTTCTCAGGTTGAGAACAAGTTCACAGCAGGATGGTCACTCGATCGGATGGCTATCCGATCGGGTGGCAGTCCGTACGTACTGAACATGTTGAAAATTGTTTAAGTGTTGAAGTCAAACATCACATGGTCGAGTGAGAATCCGATCGGACGGCAATCCGATCGGACGACAATCCGTTCGATGTTTAAACCTCAAATGAAATAAAGTAAAGGTTAAGTGTGGGACCCAAGGTGCAATTCGATCGGGTGGCTGTCCGGTCGGGTGGCAATCCGGTCGGACGGCAATCCGATCGGACGACAATCCGTCCCAGACGACCTGGTCGTCTACTTCCTTGGTTGTTTTGGTAGTTTGAAGTTTTGAAGTGTTTAATGAGGTACATTGATAACATGCTTGAACAACGGAGCCCTCGACTCGGCTCAAGTGACTCATCCGAACAGGAATCACCCTAGTCCGACCGGTTCACGGTTCGAGTCGGTAGTTCATGTTCAAACCTGAAGTCAATACATATTGGATAGAATTCACATCTGGAACCGATATGACACCAAGAATGGGTAGAAGATCAGAACTAGGTCCGAGTCTATCGGATTTGAGTGCATTGAGTGTAAAAAAGTTGAAAGAAAGTTAGAAAAACCATCTTTCAATCCTTTTCACCATGAACATGTTCAGATCTATGAAAGATCTTTGTTTATTCATGTGGAAATCATTCAGATCTGAGTTGTTCTTGGTGGATTGAAGCCAAAACATGAAGTTCTTACGAACACCATGATGACATCATCCTTGAACACCTTAAATCTAGTGATTTCACGGTTAAAAGTTAAGATTCAAAAGATAGAAATGTGTAGGAGTGCGTGTAGATTAAGAAAGTACAAGATTTAGGTGGAAAACTTACAAGAATCACGAGAAATCTGAAGAAATAGCGGCTGGAACGAGTGGAGAGGGAGAGAGAGCTATCAACATCAATGAGGTTGACATAGGGGGGTATTTATAGGGTTTCCATAAATGGAAAAGAGGAAAAGAGGCTGCTCGATCGAGTGGCAGCCTGTCCGGGTGGCAGCTCAGTCGAGTGGCAATCCGACCGAGTGGCACCTGGGTGGGTGGAAGTTCGGTCGAGTGGCACCTCGATCGGATGGCAGTCCGATCGGGTGGCAGCTCGGTTGGCTGGCCACTCGGTTCGAGTGCTCGGCGTGATGAGTTTTGCAGTTTTGATTCGAGTGTTGAGCGTTGCGATGCGGTTCGAGCGAGCGATGCGATAGTCTTACTTATCAAATTACTTTTAATCCCAACTACTATATCAACGTACAGGCATCCTATTTAATTTGTGTTTAGCGTTTCGATTCGATTTGCGATGCGATAGATTGCGATTTCGATTCACCTCAACATAAACATAACATGCACAAGTAACACATAAATAGCACACAAACGTAAAACAATATCCAGGTCACACCATTCGAGTTGCGATTGCGATAGCGATTGGCGATAAAGCGATTAAACATGCGATTAATGTCGATAAATAGCGATTAAACCTCGATTATTAACAAATACTCCACATAATACAACTAAGGTAAAAGCATAAAAGACTATATACAAGTCAAAGAAGTCAAAATAGGAATTGAGCAAGGAGTGACAGATCGCAATTAGCAATCTTGTCTCCCTTTGACTTCAATCTTGACTTTGACTTTGACTTTCGAAACACGGGGTGTTATACCCCATGTTCCTGATTAACTGGTAAAAGGCTCTGAACTTTTCAACGGAGGGCTCCAGTCCCTGAGATCTACAGAGAAACTCGAAGTGTCTGACCCTAACCTTTCCCATAGGACTCATCTGGGATATGTGAAAGCCATAAAAATGTAATATTGACACCATGATTGTGGTGGCCGGCAAACGGAAGTTACTGTCGAGAAAAAAACCAGCAAATAATGTAATATAGCCCGGTGGTGCATCGGCCGCCGTTTGGCCTTGCTGGGGATATCGAGCATCCCATTCAGTTGGGAACTGGAATCCCCTAACTATATGCTCAAATAATCCTTTGCCCCATTTGAGAACAGGGACCGGACCAACAACTTCCTCAACCGGAATAATCTCTTCTTCAGTCATCGTTTAAGGAGCAGGAAGAAATAGATGAAGACTTCTTGAAGGTTCTGGAAAAAAACTTGAAGATGACCCAAGAAATCTCTGAAGATTTGAAGGTGATATGAAGATCAGAGAGAAAAAAGAGAGAATTCGAAAGAACGGATGTGAGTTTCTCTCTCTATCTTCGAAAATATATACCCATCGCATTTAATGCAATGGGTAAAAGTACCGAATAAACCACGTGCGTAACCAACCAGAGACCACCACGTAAGGCGGGATTCTCGGAGTGACGGTTACCACGCGCGCGTGGGCCTCACTCGTCTGACAGCAGATGAACCGTCAGTGACTGTGACGACCCGGATATTTAAGGTTAGCATTGCTTGAAATCCAACAACTTCTTGCGTGTGTCTCTATACAACTAAATGATTACGTGTGATTAACTGATTAAGTATGTTTAACTGATTAATTATACGGGAAATTGTTAAGCGTTTTGTGTGTCATTCGACTGATTTAGAAAAACCGAATGAATTGGGCCGCGCGTATATGGGCCACGTATTCACCTCATGACCTTGGCCCAATTCACACTTTGTGAATTCTAATCCATGACTTTGGCCCAATTCACACTTTGTGAAACCCAAAGCTGCTCTCGGCCCAAGTTAGTGATGTTTGGCATATGATTAGGTATTAAGTAAAGATCACCGGCCCACTTTATGTTATAAGTTACGTAACCTTTATTTTTATTATTCACAACTCACAATATCAACACTTGCAAACCCTACCCATCCTCAAACCTGCGTACGGCAAGAGGCAACCATCATCTTCGAGATCTCATCTCGTTCGAACGAACTGATTGGTTAGTACCTCCGTAATTATGTTAAATCTTACCTGTCTGACCTTGTTTATGTGTGTGTATGCTTGATTATCAAACACATGTGTACGTATGTTCTACGACGTTTGCGCCATTTGAATGTACGTGTCTACGTGATATGCGATGTCTATTGGTTACGATATTTAATTGTGGCCGATTAGTGTGATATTTGATGATAGGGTAATATGTGAATAGTAATTGGGTTCGAGTAGATTGTATGTGATCGGCAGTATGATGTTTTGAGTTAGGGTAACATATAAATGTTTGACAATCTCAATCGTACATAAGCCAAACTGTTGTGTAAAGATTCAGTTGTGGAGTATGATTATGCTATGTGAGGTTTGAAAATTCGTTATGATTAAATCTATGACCGAGTAACATGCAACGACCCGTGTCTTAGTTAATGGTATCGTTATATGTTGTGGGTGACCTTAAATTACTTGCTGAAATGGATTTCATAATTTCAAAAACAAGGGACTGTTAAATATTAACTTGAGAACTGGGATTGATCTTGTTGGAACCAAGTTGGGCCGTAGGTCATTGGGTTGGCATATTGAAAATGGCAAATGATCTTGTATGCTTAATGTTAAATAAGAGGGTCGAGGGTGTTGTATAGATGAGTAACTTTGGCCAGTAACAAAAAGGGTAATGGTTGAATAGATGTCCAACTTAATTGTTTGCAATGAAAATCAAAGACTTGTAGTTGATTGGACCAAAATCTTGAACCCACTAAGTTTGGCGGCTAGGAGCACATGGGTGATGAAATATGTGAGCACATGTATTTAAATGATTGTATGATGTTGAGAAACTGTTGCCATGATGGTGTTGATAAGTATGATGATTGTTCTTGTGCTAGTAATTATTAAACTAGATAATTTGTGATTGTTATTGAAATCAATATTGGTATTGATAATTGATATTCGATGAACTGTTATGTTGCCTAAGAGATTGCCATGTATTAGATTCAAATAATGTGAGTGGGGTGATGGTTATATTAATTCATTAGGTTCTCATGATTGTTAATGGACCGCACACTTAAATGAGTTAATTAGTTTTGGGCTGCACATGATCACGAGTAGTGGGCCCAGTCACACACCCATGTGAAGGAAATTGAGAAACAGACTAGTCAAATATATGAAGTAGGAGATTGTGATATGATTTCATATTTGGCCCAAGTGTTATTACATGTAATGTTTATGGTGTGTACTATGGGCAAGTATGGGTGGCATGGTTAACTGTTATTAATTCCATGATATTATGTGTGTGCCTCATGTGAAATATGAAGGTGGTATATGTGTTTGATTATTACAAAACTGATCGGTAATGATAACTATGTTAGGAATTCGATTGATCACCTGTGAATAACGTAACGTAACATACCGAGCAAACCAAAGGTGAGTTCACTGCACTTTTCCAAGCATGCATCCCGGGAAGGGATATCGGGTAACGTTCCAGGGAGGAATGCAGGTTAATGGGATGTTGGTTATTACTCAGTTTCTATCATATAAGACCCCTTACATCTACCGATTGTTGCCGGTAAGGCAACGAGGTATTTAGTTGATAGCGCTATTAGGTTTGGCACCCTCACACCGTGCCGAAAGGACGGGCGTGAACTAATTACCTTGACCACTTGACCAATGCCTTAATAGAGGCATTGGGGTTGGGCAATCACATCTTGTATCACGTAAGACCCCTTACATCTACTCGAGGTTATTAGTTGAGCTAATTACCTCGACCACTTGACCAATGCTTTGATAGAGGCATTGGGGTTGGACATTCATATCTTGTAGCCAGTTGCGGTAATCGAGTTAATAACATCATCAAATCAAACTGTTGAACTGTTTTATGCACACATCGGGTAACTAAACGCGTTAACAAAACTTTGAACTCACCAGCGTCGTCTGACACACTTGTCTGCATGCTTGCAGGTCGTTAGATTTCTTGACATGGACTTGCTATCTGGGAGTGCTGGAGTGGTCATGGATCGAGGCTCTTGGATAAATTTGTTACTTTGGTTTAGTACACTTATCATGAAACAGTTGTTTAACAATTTACTATATGCTTCCGCTGAACATCTCTTTTGGTTTAAACTTATGATTTGGATCTATAATTGACAATTAATGAAATGAATTATTTAAATATTATATGTGGTTCAATGTGATTGGTGGCTTGGATCCTGGTACGTCACACGTCCCGCGGTGTTCCCGCATGTGGTATTTTGGGGGTGTGACAGTGACAGCATGATGATCGCCATGCCAGCAGTCAACTCAAAGGTCACTATCAACGACATTTGCACCAACCTGTCAGGATTCAAAATTCGAGGAGTTTCCCGCCCAATTTTAAAAGAAACTTCACGTTGAAGATATCAAGAGCTGTGCCGTATACATCATCAGTCAATAATCATGCGCGCCAACCATCAAAAGTAACAACTACCAAGAAGCAAGTCCGGTAGCCGCGCCGTAGTAATTGACGAGCACTTACACACGTGCCGGCTACCAATACTCAGCAAATGCTCCAAAAGCAAACCACTTACTTTTTTTTTTCTAAGGCCAGAGCTCCAACCATTTACTTAGTGCATGGAAGCAGCACTGGACTGGGGGGACTTGAAAGGGTATGGTCCCAAAAAGCCGCGCAGACCAATCAGGTCGCGCGCGGGACCATACTCCTTATACATTAATCTGACTAATATACAAACCCCGCGCGGACTACTTAGGCACAGCCTAAGCCGCGCGCGAGGCCCAAGCAAGGATAAAGCTCAGATTATACACTTAGCATCCTGAATGAAATCCCTCAAGCCCTAAACCTCGCGTCGGCTGACTAAGCACACGCCAAAGGCCGCGCGAGGGTAACGGCACAGGATCATTCCAGGAAGCACGAAAGGTACAAGTGGCAGAGGAGTAAGCCAATAAGCGTCCAACAACCTGTATTCTATCGTGCTCCACGATTAACAATCGTGCAGGAGACAAAAAGTACACAAGGACGCCTATGTGGCACCAATCAGGGGGCGGCGAAAACTGCCCCATGATCTCCACTCACCTGCTGATGTCAGAGAGACAACAAGGACGCAACCCGGACACGTGGCTCCAATCAAGGTGCGCCATCACCAAAGATCTTCTAGAGACACTAACGGTTGTCACAGAAGAAACAAGACGGATATTCCTTGTCATCGTCTCCGGGCCCAAGGCCCATCAGCCTATCTCCTTCTACACTACTCCGGATATAAATAGGGACCTTCATACACAAGTTGATTCATTCTGCTCTCTACTCTCACTCTTAACACACACTTATTTCCTCAAAACAAGTACTTATTCTCACGCCGGAGAGTGGTTAAGAGGGAAACCCCCATATTACACTCTTAACGAGCTTAACGGGGTGTTGATTGTTTTGCAGGAAGGATCACAGCTAAGCTCAGGAAGGATTAAGAAGATTAACCCTTATGGTTGAAACATAAACCAAACTAATAAACCTAAAATTAGTTCCGTGTTTCTTCATAATCATACATATTAAGGGCATTAGGCATGTTTGGCTAAGCTTTTTGAAACAACTTATTGAATTATTGGCTTTTTGGAAAAGTTAGTATGGAGTGACTTATTGACTTATTGGCTTTTTCCCCTCACATACACCCTTATTGCCAAACATCATTTGGAACTTATGAGTTTTTAAAAAGCCAATAAGTTGTTTCAAAAAGCTTAGCCAAATATGCCCTAATTATTGCCTTAGACTATCCACTATGGTGATTTTTTTTTTCAACCGGTTGCCATGTGGCTAACAAGACAAAAACAAAGCCACACTTTTAATCAAAAATATAATAATGGTGAACAACCCGGTTATGTGCTCAACCAAGGATTACAACCAAAATATATAATATTTAATTGTTTTCTTCTCTTTTCTCTACTTAAAAATTAATTATAAGGCATATTTATTTAATAAAATATTGGTTTTGGTTGGGTTGTGAATGGGAGTGAAAAAATGAATTGGGTTGGGTTGGGTTGGGTATGTGAAAGAGGAAAAAAATAGTTTTTTAATGAAAAATTGAGTTGGTTTGGGTTGGGTTAGGTTGGGTTGGGTTGGGTTGGGTTGTGATAATGGATAGTCTTATAACCGTTCACATAAGATATGAATATATTTTAAAACAAAATATGAATCATATAATGTTTTGGTATGGATTTACATTTTTAACAAGTTATAAAGTCTGAAATCAACCAAATATATCTTTAATTTCCGTATAGCTTAGAAAACCATGTATTACTCAGAGTTGGATCAATGAATTATTATATGATTATTGATAAACGTAAAAAAGTAAACTAATAGTTAAGAAAAGAAATATTAAATAAATAAATAATTCATAACGTAATATTAATAAACAAAACAATATCTAGTTGAGAAAAATTAAACAATTTTTTTTCAATATTATTTAATTAGTTATAGCTTGGCCTTACTGAAAAATAAATAGAAAATTTTTCATACGATTACAAGAATTTTAGGCTCGTAAAATTGTGACACGTAGTGTAATAACTTACTTAGGGGAGGGGGGTGGTCACTAGTGACTATTTTTCCATCACTCACAATATCCAATAATGTTTCGCAATGTCAGCAACCATTTTTCCATCACTCACAACCTTTTTTAGTGGGGGTGGTCATCACTCACCACCACCACACCCAACAATTTCCCCCAACCAACAATTACCCTCACAAATAAAACCATCACGGCCGTGGAAAAAATAACGAAATCATGTTTTCGTTATACTATAACGCGTTATACTATTAGGTGGGGGTGGGAATATGGAAGTTCAACGCATTATCATTTGTATCACGGAAAAATAACGGGAGTGCCCCCCTCCCCTTATATAGTTATATATTAGGTATAAATCAGTGTCAAATATGAGTAAATATTTATATTATTTTTTATAAAAATTTATATTATTTTGAATATGCTATAACAATTTTAATATATTTATTTGCATTAGATTTAAATGTAGGGTGACTTTCAACAAATTTACCTTCTCATTTTTGACTGATTTTATTTAACTAGCAATAAGACCCGCGCGCGTTGCGGCGCGGGTACATCGCAAACATCGAATGGATTAGTCCAAACGTTATGTGATGCTTAACCATATGAAAACCCGGGTTTCGACGTATCTGATTGAACTCAATGTAATCTATATAAGCATTGCCATTGAATCAAACCAAAAAGTAAATCAAATTTATACCGTACAATCATAAGTATTATATGTGACCCGAGTCATACATAGAAAACGTAACGGGTATAACGGAAAAGTTGACACGTATAATCAAAAGCGATTAATTAGAGCTTTTAAAAAAGGGAAAAAAGAAACCACAATTTGACTCCATTCGGATCGAAATAAAAATTACAAAACATTCATAAAATAATCAAGAAAACATATTATTTGTCCTGACTCGTTTCCCAAAAAAGTTTACGTCGAAACATTCATCAACTCGTATTTATATCCAAACGTACAAAAAATATGCACATAAAAATGGTTCTTTTAAACGGAAACATATTATATTTAACCCGACTCTTTTTCGGAAAAAGTTTACGTCGAATCGTAGACAAAATCAAATTTATAGCGATACGTACATAAATATATGCACATAAAATATAGTTTTTCTTATGTAAAGGAGGTATAGCGGTAAACTCGAAACAAATTATTAGTAAAAAAACCTAATAGGATAAATACGTTCGCAAATACGTGCTAAGTAGGACTAATGCCACATCACTTACAGCGACCACCAACATTAAAAGAGCTCGTACAAATAAAATAAATAAAAAGTTAACACCAAATTAAAACACAGACGTAAAATCGTTGAATCACGCCCGCACGTTGCGGCGTGTTAATGCGAAGAAATTAGACATACACGTAAAACGTAGAAAAGAATAACTAACCCGATTTAGGACCAGCGCATTGCGACGAACTTGCCAGACGAAGAAAGATAGACGCCTGTCTAACGGGAAAACAAATACTAAAAACCGTTGAAACCCACATGCACGCTTGCGGCGTGTCGATTCACAAAATTTAGAACAAAACGTAATATAAAAAACTTGCAAAAGATGAAAAGTACGGGGCACAAAGTTGAAAATAAAAAAGTGTTGGGGATAAATTGCAAAAAGATGAAAAGATTTGGGTTAAAAGTAAAAAAGTCAAAGACGTTAGAATGCAAAAGATTAAAACCTTTAGGTAAAAAAAAGAAAAGATGCAAATTTTTTTGAAAAACTCCCAATGGATATGTTACACCAACATAAAGCAACAGTTTGTTGCTAATTTATAGGTTGGAAACTTCTAACCGTTTTACCTACTAGAGATAAAACATAACCTAAATCGACCCTTAAATAAGAGAATGAGTTGAAGTTGTCACATCTAGGGATGAGCAAATCAGACCCGGTACCGGTACCGAATTTACCGAACCGGGTACCTTTTCGGTACCGAATCGGTACCGACTTTTGACATTTTCGGTACCGGTACGGTACGGTACCGGTTCGGTACCAGTATTTACCCTTAAATACCGGTACCGTACCGGTACCGAACCGCACCGAACCGGGTATATTCGGTACCGGTACCCACTTTTGGGGATTTTCGGTACCGGTTCTTTCGGTACCGGAACCGGTTCGGTACCGGACGGTACCGAGCTCATCCATAGTCACATCTACAAAACATGTATAAATATATGCAAAGAGTTAAAATAAGCCATGATATAAATCGAAAGGAAAATAAAAGAAAATAATTACTTGAATACTTTCGGCTATAATGATATGAAAAAAAAAAAAAAACTATGGGATTCAACAAATCATAACAAAGATTAGATAATCGAATATGTAAACATGTAACTAGATGTTATATATAACTAAATGTTTTTTTTTTCAATTGGATTCTAAATGGCTATCAAAAAGTTTCAGTTCGTAGAATTCATAAAAATATGATTAAACAATGTAATTGATAAAAGATAAATTTTGAATTTAATAGTCTGTAAATGAAAATTGAAGTGATTCATTAATATATATTTGTTTCGAGTGATTAAAATGTGAAAATAGTCCGATGATATAATAACTATTCATAATACAAATTTATTTTTTGGAAATGATAAGTAACGTCTGAAAGCATAACTATCCATGATTGATTTCACTTAGTTAATGTTATTGTTCTGATAACTAAAGTGTGCTTGAATGAACACAAACTGCAATACATTTGAAGATTTGGTTGGGTGGACAACCTAAGCACAGGTAATATGAGGGGTGGTTTGGGTAAAATCTCCATGAACATTTTGGCAGGAAGCAAACACGCCTTCTCCAGTGACCT
>JARYGA010007664.1:0-41891 GCA_030545235.1 Helianthus tuberosus | reverse complement strand
TTCATTCTGTCCTTGGGTGATCCTATATAGGTCACTAGTTAAACGTTCAAATTTTCTACTGCATGAGAATTGGCTTTTAAATAGGTTAACTAGATTAGCAAATGAAGTAATAGAGTAAGGGGGAAGACTTAACAGCCATTTAAGAGCTGATCCTGTTAGTGTGGATCCAAAACCCTTTGTTGGATCTGAGTTTGGTTTTGATTGTATTTTCTGTTTGAATTAAAATGGAAATGGATGAGTTGTGCAGCGGAATTAATATGGAAATAAACTTTGCATACAATCAAACAAGAGTATTGCTTTGATCAAGACATTTTCAACAGAGAACCGAATGATTGAATTTAATTTCAACAACGATTACAAAGTAATGCTTGAATACAAACTCCCCCTCAGCCAGAGATCAGTGTTTGTTCGTGCAAAGAAGATGGTGTTGCAAAGAGCTAATAGAACAGTACAGAGCACTGTTCTATTTATAGGCACTAGCAAACCACTGAGCATCTAAGCTGACGTCACCATGAAAGTGACATCTAACCTCCTAACAAACTCTAACCTCTGATCTATACAAACACTGCTATACTAACTACTGCTTATTACATTACATAACATAAAGACATAGTAAACAACTGCTGCATCCCTCCACTGCTGTGAACCCAGCAGTACTTGTCCGGATCAGCAGTGCTTGAAACAAGGTAGTAGATTGAGCAGCAAAGCTTTAGTCTTTCATCAGGTCTTTACTTGATCAGCAGTTTGTAGATCAGCAGATTGCATGATCAGTAGATAGGTGGTCAGCAGATGTTGAAAACCACTTTCAAGGGGAGAGACTTGTATGTAACATCTGCTTATTCTGGATCCACTACTCTGACCCAGTTTTGGCTTTAATTATCTGTTCCTCTGGTAGGGTTCGATCCCAACAATCTCCCCCTGGAACAGATAATGCCAAAACTCTTCATTATTGTGGAATTCTTTATTGCCTCATCAACAGTTCCCTTATCTGACCTTTAAATTGTAGTTCAATGTCTAGGGCGTCTGTGTCATCATCATCCCTGCTAAGTGGAAGATCAAGGAGATCCTACAAATCTTCAAGACTCAGGCCAAGAGCTTGTTCCCTTGATATTTTCTTCACTTCTCCACCAGACCTGAGCAAAGTCAATACGTAGGTCTGTTTGCCAGTTTCCCACTTTTGTATTTTTGAGCCTGGAGGGTTTCTTGGGAGATGTTTATTTGCAGAGGAGTTAGGTGAGGCTGGCCTATTGAACACTTTCTGAACAGTGCTTGCAGGTTGTTCCAATTCAGGATCTTCTTTCATCATTAATCTAATGCCCTCTTTTACAATGGCATCTCCAGCTTTTAGATCTTGAACTGTTTCGGCATCTGACTGGTTTTGGCTCCTTCTTTTGTAGATGGCAGCCCCAGCTGGAGCAATGGTTCTTTTGACTTGCAGCTTTGGTGGTCTTTTTGAGACCTCTGCTTTAGAGTAATCAGGCTTTTGTGGAACTTTTGGATCTTTCTTTCTAAGTTCCTCTAACCTTTTGTAGGTAGCCCTGACCCTATCTTCTCCCCACTTTGACACTGAATTCTTTGACCCATAATCAGCTGCTATTAGATCCTCTTTCATTCTCTTCAACTCTAAAATCTTATCAGCTTCAAATTGTTTGAATTTTTCAGGAGGAGTCTGCTTGACCTTATTTTTGATCATTTCTTGTATCCTGGCTGCTTCTTTTTCAAGCTCAGGAATGGTCCAGTTTTTGTACATGTGTTTCCCCCCCTTGTATTTCTTGTAGGTCATGATGTTCTCAATGTAGTCTTTTCTCAAGGACTCATCTGCCCTTTCTGAGAGTTGCTGACATACATTTTTAGCAAATTGCTCCATAGCACTGACCTGTGTGAGTAGGAACTGATAATTTTGCTGAAATTCTCTATCAGATTTCCCTTGTCTGTTTTTGATTGCTATATCCTCTGCTTGCTTGGCCTTAAGTTTCAAATATTCTTCAATATTGTTAGGCCTAGGATATCCTTCAACTGATGGCAAACTCCTTTTAGCTGGGTCATCCTCATAATAAAAAGATTTGATTTCCTCTCTAACTGCAATAAGTTCCAGAGGAAATGAGACACCAGCAGGAGGTAATGGCTTTATAATTTGAGTTGAAGAGAGAGGCATGGGTTTTGGAATTGTGACAAGTGACAGAGATTTTGAAGATGTAGGTGGTGGAGATGTGTCATCATCTTTAAGAATTAGCCTTCTCCTTTTTGGTTGAGGAGGGACTGATGATGTTTTGGATGGAACAGTGGTGGTAGATTTAGTGGCAGTGGTTTGTGATTGACTAACAGCTGTTGAAACAACTGGTGTTTCAACCACTGTTGTCATTACAACAGATGTTATAACATCTGTTGTCTTCTGCTCTTTGTCAGCAGGTGAAGTTGTTTTTGGTGGTGATGGTGGTGAAGCAGTAGATGTGGTGTGTGTCGAAGTGGTGTGTGTTGAAGTGAGAACAGATGTTGAAACCTCTGAAGTACCAGCAGTAGTTGATACAGCAGGAGTTACAACATCTGCTTGGGTGGAGGTTTGATGCTGTTGGCTTTTGGATGGTGGTTTTGGAATATGCTTTGGAATTCTGGATGGGGTGGACTTAGGTTTCCTTTTTGTCTTAGGATTTTTAGTATCCTTTGACCCAGAACAACCCTGCGCATACAGCTCCATGAAAGCTCTTTTCTCCTCATTCCACCTTGAAATATCCTTTGCCAATCTATCCTTCTTTACACTTGCTACTCCTTCATCAAGTGCTTCTTGAGTAGCATCAACCTTTTTACTACCATCTGGCACAGGAATTTTTCTGGTCATAGCATCCCTTTCAGGTTCAATGTAAAGACCATCATCTATTCCCTTCTTCTTCCACTCCTGAATTTTCTCCCCCTTTTTGGCATTATCTTCTGGAAGTTGATCAATGAAAAGTACTGTTGGAGGAGCAGTGCCAGTGGTTTCCAATAAATGGGCCTTGATTGCCTTAATATCTGCTTGAGTGTTCTTGTACCTAGACTCCATAATGTTTCTTAGCTTTTGGACATGAAGTTCATGTTGCTGATCAGCCATTTCTTTTTGTTGTTGGAGAAAAGGTTGGAAAAGGTTCCAGAGCTCATTTGTAGCAAAAGCTTGTGGTGGAGCAGGTGCTTGAGGTGGAACAACAGTGGATTGTATCTTTTGTATTTTCAACACCTGCTGTAGCATGTTTTTAATATCTGCAACAGAGGTATCCAGTTTGTCAACTCGATCCGTCAAATCCTGATATTTTAAATCATCACCCAATTTAATGGGATCATCTGATTTCCCACTAACAGTGGTTTTATCAGTGGTTGAGGTAGGGAGTGTACTCCAAACACTAACCACTGATGTCCCTTTGTCTTGGTACTGGGGTCTTCTTCCTTCAACACTTGACAACCTTTTGATGTTGCCAGTAGGATAAATAAATCCACTGGTGGTTGGCAGAGGTGCTATGTAAGGAATTGCCTCTAAGGAAGTCTTATTAATGTAACCACTGTCCAACTGTAAACCAGTGGGTTCAATAGTTGTAGTGGCTGCTTCACTTGGACTACCACCAAGAGTTACGTGTAACTTAAGGGGTGTAACCTCCTCAGGTTGTGTTGGTGGGTTAGCAAAGATTGATACAGCAGACCCAGTCATTTGTTGAGGTATGTTCTCATTGATAGGTGATTGAGAAGGACTGGTTAGTGCCTGGTTCAAATCAATTGCATCCAACAACAGTTTAGTTGGTGAGGGAATTGTGGATGTGAGGTTTGGTGTAGAAACAGGATTTGCTCCGGGCATTGAGCTGTGGATGATGAAACCAAGTGATTTCAGAGCATCATGATGTGGAGGCCCTAAGTGTACAACTTGTTCTTTTTGTGAAGAAGCAGGAGGAGTTTCGGTTATGGGTTGAGATATTTGTACCAACTGCTGTGAGGAAGTAGCAGCAGTGGTTTCTTGTGACATTTGTGCTGTCACAGGCAGTAGCTCTGGTATCTCATCCTCCAGAGTTTCCTTTTTGATGGGTTTGGGGGGTTTTTGAGTTTTTCTTTTTGGTGATTTTAGGTGTGGGTTTCAAAGCAGTTGTTCTGCTGCTTTGATCACCTTGAGCAGTGGGCTCAGCAGCAGATACCTGAGGAGCACTGGTAGCTGCTAAATTCTGCTCAGGCACCTCTGCTTGTGTTTTGCAAGGTGTTAACATTCTTGTAAAAGTTTCAGCAGTTAAACTGTTCATTTGAAGATAATCACCTTGTTTTATTGCAGCAATATCATCCTTACTGAATTTCTTTTCAAAATAATAACTTAAAAACCTTGGAAACAGTAAGAATGATTTTGTTTCAACATTATTAACCAAATCATTAAAGATTTCCCAAGAATAATTAAAATTTTCTTCTTGAAGAATAGCATATCCCAGATTTTGAATCTTTAATGGTATTTCAATAAAAGAAGTGGTTTTGTTTGAAACACACATTAGGAGGGTATGGAATAAAAATCTTGTTGCAGAAGGAAAGAAACCTTTTTGTAAGGTAGCTTTCTTCATCATTGTGTCTGCATACCCTCTCTCAATGAAGTCAATTGTCAACTCGTTTTTAGGGAAAGAAGTTTTACCTTGTTGATCCTCAAGTTGAAAGACCTCTGAAATTGACTGTGGTGTAATCTTGACAGGTTTTCCCTTTAGAGTAGAGTTAATGGCTATTACAGCGTTTCCTTGTGTTTCAAGGGTTGCATTCTTCCAAAACTCCCTTTGGGTTGTCAAGTAAATTGGTGTATCGGCTATTAACAAAGTTTTGTACTTTGATTTAGCCATTTTGGCGATGATGGAGTCGAAAGCTTCTGTGGTGCCGGGTTTTGTGAGAAGACCCAGAAGATTGTCAGATGGTTTGTGTGGAATTTCAGTGGGATTGGCCTTTTGAGAGGCCGCTTTCGACGATGATTTGGAGGTGGGTTTTGCAGATTGCTTCGATTTTGTCATTTTGAAGATGATGATCGAAGAAACTTGTGAAGAAATGAGATGGAAAAACTGTTTTGAGAAGAGAATTTTTGAGAATTCAATTCGACAGTAAAACCCTGTTTTTGATGTGAAGTGGGGGTTTTATAGAGGAAAAAGTGAAGGCTGACGTGGCAGCGGTTACAAAAGTACTGACCACTATGTACTGCCCACATGCCAAACTCTGAAGAAATGAAGGACAGTACTTTTATGAAAGTTACTGATGAAGGCAGTGGTTACAACGGTAAAATGGAAGCAGTGGATGATTTTCACTATCAGTGGATAGCATATCAGTGGATAAGACTCTACTTTTGAACAACAGAGTTTATCAAGGAAATGAGAGAACAGGGGATGGCTTTCAGCAGTGGACAGACTTTGAAGTAGAGCAGACTTTTGAACAAACAGTGGTTATGGCAGACTTTGAAGGATTTTAATGAAAACTTCATTTTTAGCTATTTTAAGGATGGATTTTTGATTTTCTGAAAAAAATTTAATGCTTTTATTCATAGAACGACAAGATGTTGCTTGCTATTCCATGTTTAGCATGCCAATCCTAGAGACCAAGCTTTCAAAAGTGGCTGTATCTAGTGCTTTTGTGAGCACATCTGCCAGCTGGTCTTTAGTTGGAACATGATGCAGAGAAATCAAACCTTTTTCATAGCAATCCCTCACAAAGTGATGTCTGATGTCGATGTGTTTGGTGGTTGAATGGGAAACTGGATTTTTGATGATATTTTCTGCTGCCTGGCTATCCAACATCAGTGGTGTCTTTAAGGCAGTGATACCAAAATCCAGCAATTGATTTTGAAGCCACATGAGTTGGGCTGTACAGCTTGCAGCAGCAATGTATTCAGCTTCAGCAGTGGATGTTGAAACAACTGCTTGCTTTTTGCTTTGTCATGAAACTAAGCAATCACCTAGAAACTGGCACCCTCCTGATGTGTACTTCCTTGTGGTGTTACATCCAGCAAAGTCACTGTCTGAAAATCCTTAAAGCTTGATATTTCCATTAGCTGGATACCAGATACCAAGTGTGGGAGCACTTTTTATGTATCTGAATATCCTTTTTACAGCAATAAGATTGGATTTTATAGGGGCTGATTGACTTCTTGCACAAACACATGTTGCAAACATGATGTCTGGCCTAGATGCAGTTAGGTACAATAAAGACCCAATCATGCTTCTATATAAAGTTTGGTCAATCAGCTCATTCTTTTCATCAGACATGACAAGCTTATTTGTTGCCATGGGTGTGCTGCATGGTTTACAATCATTCATATCAAATTTGTTTAAAAGTTCTTTTGCATATTTGCTTTGATGAATGAAAGTACCATTTTGCATTTGCTGAACTTGGAGACCAAGACAGCATTGCAACTCACCCATTGCACTCATTTCAAACTCAGCTGTCATGAGTTCCCTAAACTCTTCACACATTTTGTTACATGTGCTTCCAAAAATAATGTCATCCACATAAATTTGGACAATCATTAAATCCTTCCCTCTCCATTTTAGAAAAAGTGTTTTATCAATGGTACCTCTTTTGAAACCATTTGAGAGTAGGAAGTTGGAAAGAGTTTCATACCAGGCCCTTGGTGCTTGTTTCAGGCCATACAGGGCTTTGTTCAGCCTGTAGACATGATCTGGATAAAATGGATCCTCAAAACCTGGAGGTTGACAAACATACACCTCTTCTTGAATTGTACCTAGAGGATAGCACTTTTGATATCCATTTGAAACACCTTCATGTTGTGGTTGACAGCAAAGGCCAGGAACAGTCTAATGGCTTCCAATCTTGCAACATGGGCGAATGTTTCATCATAATCGATCTCCTCTTCCTGTCTGTAACTTTGAACCACAAGCCTGGCTTTATTCTTGACAACAATGCCCCTTTCATCAGTTTTGTTCTTGAAGACCCACTTTGTGCCAATGGGACTAACCTCTTCTGGCAGTGGTACAAGCTCCCATACTTGTTGTCTTTTAAACTGTTGGAGCTCCTCTTGCATGGCTTCTACCCAGCTGTTGTCTTTCAGTGCCTCTTGGTACTTGACTGGCTGATGGAGTGATAGAAAACCAGCAAAAAGACAAAGGTTTTGGGTTTGGCTTCTTGTGAGCACCCCTTCATTGATGTTGCCAATGATTTGATCAGGTGGATGAGATCTCAAGAAGATTAAATCTCCTTGGTATGGTATGATGGCATTTGTTGGTGAAGGCTGCGAATGTGTATCATCTGAGCTAACCACTGCTGGGGACTTTGATGATCCAGCAGTGGCTTCAAAAGGTGGTGGAATTTGAGGTAATGAAGTGGACACCTGCTGACTTTTATCCACTGTTTGGGGACTTTTGTCAGCAGTGTTTGAGGATGTGGAAGCAGTTGTTGATGGGCTACTTTGGTCAACAACTGTTGAGGTAGCAATGGTTGAGCTTTGACAGCTGTTTTGAACATCTGATGCTCTCCCCATTCTGGCAGATCTTTGAGGGATGATGATTTCATACCCATAGTCTGGTGTTGAATCCTCTGATGGACCTGCACTGTTAGTCTTGACAGCAGTATTTTCAAAAGTGAATTTATCAAGATCAAACAGATCTGCAGGATTTGCTGGAATTTTCATTGATGAAAGTTCATTGAACTTTACATTCAAATTCTCCTCCACTGCCTTGGTCCGTGTATTAAACACTTTGTAGGCCTTGGCAGTGGTTGAGTATCCCAGATGATAACCACAATCAATTTTGGCTGCAAATTTTGAAATGGAATCTTTTAAGTTCAAAATAAAGCATGGGCAGCCAAACACTTTGAAGTATGAGATCAGTGGTTTGATTTTATACAGAATTTCATAAGCAGTCTTTTTGTGCCTGGAGTTTATTAAAACTCTGTTCTGGACATAGCAAGCAGTGTTTACTGCCTCTGCCCAGAAAGTTAAAGGCAAACCTGAATCAGCAATCATGGTTCTAGCAGCTTCAATCAGGGTCCTATTCTTTCTCTCAACTACCCCATTTTGCTCTGGTGTTCTAGGGATGCTGTACTGCCTTACAATCCCTTTCTTCACACAGAAGGCATCCAACTCCTTATTTTTAAATTCTGTGCCATTGTCACTCCTGAAGCTTTTTATTGGAAGGTCAAATTGCTTTTTAACCTATGTTACAAAGTCTTGCAAAATGCCTGCAGTCTCATCTTTTGAGTGTAAAAAGAAAGTCCATGTAAACCTAGAAAAGTCATCAACAATAACCAAACAATATCTTTTCTTCTTGAGGCTCATGACTTGAACTGGGCCAAACAAATCCACGTGTAGCATCTGCAAACACTGGGTTGTTTTGGACTCTTCAATGGACTTATAAGAAATTTTATGCTGTTTTCCTTTTAAACAGGAAATGCAATGTTCAGGACATGAAAACAATTTTTGTGGTAGGCCTCTTACCAAACCATTTTTTGAAATTTCAGTGATTGTCTTAAGATTTGTGTGCCCCAGTCTTTTGTGCCAAAGTTCTGTCTCTTTGTTAGAGGCAGCTGAGAACAGACAGGCATCAGCTCTGGGACACTCTTTTGACATATCAACAACATAAACATTGCCACTTCTTTGAGCAACAAGTTTTGTTTGACCAGTGTTTATTATTGCTTCAATCTTTTTGACCATTTCTGGTCCAACAATCCTACAACACTCCTTTGTGAAGAATGACCCATACCCCTTGTCACTCATTTGTGAAACACTCAGGAGGTTGAATTTTAGACTGTCTATCAGATTGACATTTTCAAAATTTACATTTCCAGATTGTACTGTACCAGACCCCAAAACTTTCCCTTTACTGTTATTCCCAAAGGATATATCACCCCCTCCATGAATTTTGAAATCCTTGAGTAGGGCTTTACATCCAGTCATGTGCCTGGAGCCTCCACTATCAACATACCAAATGCTATCTAAACAGGCAGAAGCTCCCTGCACATGAAGTAAAAGGATTAGTTCATTAGGGTTTCCAAAGCCAATAAGGCTTTGGATGGGGTCTCAACAGTGTCTGGGATGGATGCACATAGATGGACAGTGGTTAGGTCAGGGGTTTGGACAGTTTTAGTACTGTTTCTTGCTAGCCACTGTTGGGGGTCTTGGCCAATCACCTGTTGGTACCCAAAAGGATGCCTGTTCACTTTAGGTTTAGAGGGTTTTTTGTAGGCCTCATAAACATGTGGAATCCTTTGGTAAGACTGTTTTCCTTGCCTTTTCTGAACTGATTGGCAGGGGGTGCATCAGTAACCTGAACATCTCTTTTAACAAATGTTTGGTTCAGCTGTTTTGTGACAGCTGTTTGAACTGGCACAAACAGTGGTTGGTTTTTGGTGAATTTGACAGATGATGTTGATGGACTCAAGGATGTTTTAGCAACGTACTCGTTCTTTTTCACATCAAAGTTTTTGAGATACACACATGCTTGAGTTTTGTGGTTTGTTTTACCACAAACAGTGCAGCTTTCAGCTGGAACAATGACACTTGTTCTGTTCAAATCATAAGCTTTTAAATGGAAACAATCTTTTGTTAGATGATTCCTTTTCTCACAGAATTCACAAAACAGGTTATTGATCTTTTCTTTCTTCTTTCTCTTTTCGGACTCCTTTGCAGCAGAGGTTTTAACCTCTGTTGGGATATCCTTGAGAGGAATGACTTTAACTTTTGGAGCCTTAACACCATCAGTTGATGTAAAGTCCATGGGCTTGAAATTTTCAAGAATATCACACTCATCAGACCATTTTGGTTTAAACTGATAATTTTCAAGCTCCTCAAAAGTAGAGGATCCCATTGGTCTGTCAAGTGTGATTTTGTTACCAAGTTTATCAGTGATTTTCACTTCTTTGCCATTCTTGTTTGTGGGGATGAACTCAGTGGTTACATCAGTGGTTTGAACAGATTTTTCAAAAGCAGTGTTTTCATCATCATGTTTTCTATAACCAACACCAAATTTTACATTGCTTTTAATCTGTTTTTCAAGCATAACCTCATACCCTTTGCATGATTCCACCCATTTTCACAGGTGATCTGGGTGGACTCTAACTCCTTTTTGCAAACTTGGTATTTTTCTACCATAGTTTGGAGTTGAGTTTTGGTTATGCTTTGCTCTTCTTTAAGATTGCTGATCTCTTTTTCCTTTTCAGTCAATTTGTTTTTAAGTTCTTTTAAAGACCTTTCAAATTTGACTTCATCAATTAAGATTTTATTCCGAAGGTTTTCATTCACCTCTTTGATGTTAGCAAAAGAAATAATGCAATTGTCAGAACACAGGTTTTCAAGAACTTGAGGAGATACCTTGCCTGTAGCCATCATTGCACAATCACATTGATGATTTTCTTCATCATCAGCTCTTACTTCCTTCTCACCAGCTCTCTTTTCTTCCTCTTCTTCTTTGTCCTCTTTGGACCATGGGTCTGTCAGTGGTTCAATCAGGGTTTCTGAATTTTCTTCCAGCAGCAATTCACCAGCAACTGCAGTAACAACTGCTTCATTCACCTCATCCACTGTTTCATCACTTAGCTGTTCACCTTCAGTCTCAATCCCCTCTGGTATTGACTCTAATGCCATCAAACAAAATTCATCATTAGAAAGTTCATTAGAAAGTTCATTAGAAGCATAGAGTGCAAAATTTTCATCACCAAGCTCATCAGGCATGCTGCTCTAGTCAACAAAGCCTTGAGTGAAGAAGCTTTGCTGATCTGGTTGTACCACTGCTGGAGCAGCTGTTTGAGGTGCAACAGGTTGCACTTGTGCCTGGGGGACAGGGGTTTGGACATATTCAATCTGTGGAACAGTGGTTTGGACATAATGCACAGGCACAGGGGCAACAGCATAATGAGCAGTGTTAACATGAGCTGTCGGGGTATACTGGGTATAGTGCACAGTGCTTTGATTTTGAGGTCTAGGGTTTGAGCTAGGATGAGTGATTATAGGACCAGTAGTTTGACTCCTGCATTCCCTAGCGAAATGACCTAGCCTATTGCACTTGTAACACTTGATTTTCGATTTATCCAACCCAACCCTTAGATTCCCATGTAACCCTGGGAACTTTCTCCCTGTTCTTTTGTAGAATTTGCTTGTTCTTACACTAAGCAAAGCCAACTGATGCAAAATGTCCATCTCCTCTAAGTCAGTGGGATCAAAATGTTGCAAATCATTGAGTTCAAAGCACAAATTATCTGACATCTGGTTTTCAGTGTTTGCAGTAAAGGCATAATTTGCAGAGTGAGGATAAGGGTTGGTAAAATTACCACCAGCTGTTATATCAATGAAATGATCATAACCCTGTTCCTTACTACTGCTACCAGATTCTTCCTGACCAAGAAGAGTTGTGCTACCGAATGAGTAATCATCAGTGGCTTTTCCAGACTCTTGCAACTTCTTTTTCTGGTTCAACTCCCTTTCATAAGCCAGGAGTCTACCATGAAGTTGGGTCAGGGTCAGATCTTTGAACTCAACAGAGTTTCTAGTCACAAATGCAATTGTGTCCCATTTATCAGGTAGTGATCTAAGAAACCTGCTATTTTGGGTTGATTTTGGAAATTCAACCTTAACAAGCCTTAGCTCACTGATGAGATAACTAAAACGTTCAAGCTGTTGGGTCAATGTTTCACCCTTAATGTGACAGAAGGTTTCATACTGCTGATTCAGAATTTCCCTATTGTTTTCAATAACTTCTTCGGTTCCCCCAAACTGTTCCTTCAATGCATCCCATAGCTCTTTGGCACTGTGACAATGTAACAGTCCAGCATAGATCTCATTTGGTAATGCAGATGCTATGATGCTAAATGCTTTGGCATCGAGTTCAAACTTTTGAAAATCAGTTTCAGTATAATTTTCATAAGGTTTTGGTACGTTTTTCTTTGGATCCTCAGCACTTGGCACCATAGAAACATGGGGACCAAAAACAACAGACCTCCAACATCCAGTGTTCTGTTGAGCAAGGATGTGTCCCATCCTTCTCTTCCAGATGTTGTATTCATTTCGTTTAAGCATGGGTGGTTTAAAAAGCGAGCCAAAATTATTCTTATCATCCTGTGATTGTGACGTCATCTTGGTTGTTTTACAGACACTGATTAATTAACTTTAATGGTGATTAAACCTTGCTCTGTTTT
Source organism: Helianthus tuberosus (assembly GCA_030545235.1). Lineage (NCBI taxonomy): Eukaryota > Viridiplantae > Streptophyta > Magnoliopsida > Asterales > Asteraceae > Helianthus > Helianthus tuberosus. The sequence goes on along the minus strand of JARYGA010007664.1, from coordinate 29,783 downwards.
TCAACTAAAACGAACAAACTATCGATATCAACGATTTTGAGCTGAACTGTTTTTGTCAAAATGATTGTTAAATCAAATTTGACTGTCCTAGCTCTGATACCAATTGTTGGATCTGAGTTTGGTTTTGATTGTATTTTCTGTTTGAATTAAAATGGAAATGGATGAGTTGTGCAGCGGAATTAATATGGAAACAAACTTTGCATACAATCAAACGAGAGTATTGCTTTGATCAAGACATTTTCAACAGAGAACCGAATGATTGAATTTAATTTCAACAACGATTACAAAGTAATGCTTGAATACAAACTCCCCCTCAGCCAGAGATCAGTGTTTGTTCGTGCAAAGAAGACGGTGTTGCAAAGAGCTAATAGAACAGTACAGAGCACTATTCTATTTATAGGCACTAGCAAATCACTGAGCATCTAAGCTGACGTCACCATGAAAGTGACATCTAACCTCCTAACAAACTCTAACCTCTGATCTATACAAACACTGCTATACTAACTACTGCTTATTACACTACATAACATAAAGACAGAGTAAACAACTGCTGCATCCCTCCACTGCTGTGAACCCAGCAGTACTTGTCCGGATCAGCAGTGCTTGAAACAAGGCAGTAGATTGAGCAGCAGAGCTTTAGTCTTTCATCAGGTCTTTACTTGATCAGCAGTTTGTAGATTAGCAGATTGCATGATCAGTAGATAGGAGGTCAGCAGATGTTGAAAACCACTTTCAAGGGGAGAGACTTGTATGTAACATCTGCTTATTCTGGATCCACTGCTCTGACCCAGTTTTGGCTTTAATTATCTGTTCCTCTGGTAGGGTTCGATCCCAACACCCTTGCATAGACATGCTTCTTTTAACCTCTCAGGTATGGGATTGATCTCCATCCTTTCTCTGTATTGAGCTATATGCTCTTCTGGGTCCGTTGAGCCATCATATAGCTTCATGGTTGGTATTTGAAACCTCTTCGGTATTTCTGCATCACAAATAGGTGGTGCAAAACGATATCTTGTGACTCCAAGGGGCTTAACCACTCCTGGAATGCTGGATATCATATCCTTGAGCTTTTGTAACTCTCTGGCCATAGCTTGGTTGATACCTGTATCCTGCACAAAGCCATGGTTAGCATTATAAGAATTATTCAAAGTGTTACCTCCTGAAGGATTCAGGTTTGGAATTCCGGATGTGAATCCATATTGGCGAGATTCTGGTAGGATTGAGGGACCAGATGATGCAATAGTTTGCATAGGTATGAAGTCTCCCAAATGAATCTCTGAACTTCTGGGTTCTGCACTTCTTAAGGATCCCTGATCCTGAAAGACGTTGGATCCTTGAGGCACTGAAGTTGGGGGTCTTGGAGAATAATCCATGGATCCATGAGCCTAAGATGAGGATCCTTGACCCTGAGACGAGGATCCTTGAACCTGAAATGAGGATCCTGGATGTTGAGAGTAGGATCCTTGAACCGTCTGCGTCCCCATGTATCCTGCTGAACTAGTGAAGGATCCTTGATGTTGGAAGGAGGATCCTTGAGGCTGAAAAGAGGATCATTGAAGCTGGAAGTAGGATCCTAGAGACCGCGCTGACTCCAGTGATCCTAGCCGAAGGATAGAGGATCCTTGAATCTGGACACTGGATCCTTTGGGAAACTGGATTGTTGATGATGGAGTAGCAAAATCCAACGACCTGGGCATCAATGTTAAGTGATCCTCTGCTGATTTTCTCAATTTCTTGATTTCTTCAATTTCGCGAATGATCCTGCCATTAGTTTCATCCTGCTGTTGCATGTATCCTCTCATCTGCAAAATCAAAGTATAAAGATCACTGTTAGTAGGTGTAGAGGAATAAACAACAGTTGATTTTGTGAAAACGGGGATTGTCTTCTTCGGAGCATACTCAACATTCTTTTGGAATGCAGGGGGGAGATGATGCAACGGTGGAATGCCCTGTGATGAGGTAACCGCCGACATGGAACTCGAAGTAGTTTTTCCCTAAGAAGCCATGTGGTTGAAGTTAATGAGGAGAAATGAACGAAATTTCTCAGAAATGAAGCACCAATTGCCCCACGGTGGGCGCCAAACTGTTTTGGTCAAAAATCACACAAGGATAATGTAACCAAATCTGAAATTGTGAGGTATGATGCTTGGTTAATTGTATGAACGACAAGTATATGAAATCAATGATGAACACCGAGATTTATACGAGGAAAAAGCCCTTGATCTTTAGAAGATCTCCAGCATAAAAAACCTCGGGTGATGGAAACTACCGATCACCAACTATATTGTAAAAACAATAATGATCCTTGTACAACTTCGGAAGAAAACAAGCTCAATACAATGGATTGCTAGTGTAAGTGTGTGTATTTCGCTAAGTGTTTGCAGAGCATTGTGTGTTTTTATGTGTTGTATTCGAATTATGCCTAAAATGAGCTGTTTTCCCCTTTAAAGATAGAAAAATATCTAATAACCAACTTTCCTAGAAAGGTGGAGGTCACCCATGTTCTCCAAAATGATTATTTTTCCATCAAGCACGTGCCTATGAAGCATATTCCACGAGATTCCAGCAAAGACTAAGCCCATGTCGTCCATTACCTGTGTATAAACATTAAAAATGTGACAATTGTTAGAAATCATAAGTTCTGTTAAGGATCCTGGATCCTCAGACTCCCTACATCATCCGTTAAGGATCCGTGATCCATGCCCAGTCTCAGGATAGATGATCCTTAGCATAAAATTCATGCCCTAACAAGGCTCATGAGGATTGCAAAAATTGCCTTCTCAAGGATCCAGTATTTGGGTGGTCTCTCCATTCTTATTTCATTCTCTAATCTGGAGGCAACTCTTGCTTTCGTTGAATCCAAGCCTGTTTGGGGTCCTTGGTTTACCAAACTCGAAGTGTGGAGTGGCCAATCCTTGCACTTTGAAAGGGTGGCCTGGCTCAAGTTGACTGGTATTCCTCTCCACCTGCTTGAACCAGATATTCTGGTTATGATTGGCGAATCTTATGGGAAAATCCTTCATTATCCAAAATCCTTGGAGGAGGATCTTGAATTGTCTGTAACCAGAGTGGGTGTGCTCGCAGGGGAAGCTAATAGAATTAAAGAGGAGGTTTCATTGAAGTGGAAGAACAGATCTTTCAGAATCTGGGTGGAGGAAGAGTTTGTTAGGTCATTTGAGACCGTTGGTACTTGTTTTAGATGGTTCTGGATTGTTTTGGTTAAGTTTATTAAGCTTTAGAAAGTCTAGGGGCTTATCTTGTAATTTCATGAAACTAGAATTCCTGACTTGGTGTAGTTAAGATTCCAGCAAATTTATAAATTTGCTGGCAAGTCAGGCACTATATATAGCCCAAGCATTGTAACCTAGCCAAGCTTTTGGCTCTTTGGTGAATGAAGTGTTGTTTACATTAAATCTTTTGTTTGTGTGCTCAAATCAGTATTCCAAGGTGCTTTATTGATTCATATACTTGTTTGGATTCAATACAACACTTGTTGTATTCATCAATCCACTAGCTTCATCTTCATTCTTGATTGTTCTTAACTTTTTCATAGTTCAAACACTTAATCAATAGGTGTTTTGGACTAAAACAACCAACCACTGTGATCCGGATTGATTTTGGGATCTACAATTTGGTATCAGAGCCTTAGTGCTCTTGGTTGTTGTGTTTTTGTTAAGATTTTTCAAAGTTTTGAAGGTTTTTCAAAATTTCAAGGTTTTTCAAAATTTTGGACTTAAAATGGATTGATTTGGTGTGTTTAATCGATAGGTTGTTGTTAATCTGTGATTAGGGAGTCATTTTGGACATCTTGATGCATCAAAACATGGTTTTTGAGTCATTTTTTAGTGTTTAGGGGGTTTTAGTTCGTGTTAAACCCTCTGGTTGGCGAAGATAAATTTGAAGCCAGTGAAATTATTTTGAAGCCAGCGAAATTATTTTGAAGCCAGCGAAATGATTTTTGAAGCCAGCGAAATTATTTTGAAGCCAGCGAAATTATTTTGAAGCCAGCGAAATTATTTTGAAGCCAGCGAAATTATTTTTGAAGCCAGCGAAATTATTTTGAAGCCAGCAAAATTAGTTTGAATTCAGCAAATTTAACTTGAATATCGCAAAATTAACAGTTTTGCCGATCAAACACAAGCAAAATTGTTAATTACCGGCGAAATAGCGTCATTGACCCTTGAGCGAAATTATCGAAGGCGACTTCGAGAACCGTGATACCGAACCACAGCGTTCTTATCACGGTAATCGGCGGAATTAACCTAACTATTGTCTGTGTTGTGTTTTGTCAGCGGAATTATCGTGTTCGCTCGTGCAGGACTCCTTATAGCAACAGCGAAGGTTGAGGATCTGTCATCGAAGTTGATCAGGCTTCTTCGGTCATCGGCGAATTTAATTTTATCACCGGTTTTCTGTGACTTGTCAGCGAATTTAACTTCTGATCAGCTCCATTTTGTCTAAAACAAGCAAAGATGTCGTTGAATCAACTAAGTCCAATTGCTCAAGCGGAACGTGAGACTGGAACCACCACTCGACCACCAAAGTTGAAAGGTGCCGAAGACTTTAGCACTTGGAAAACTCGCATTCAATCGTTCTTCGAGTACACGGACTACAATCTGTGGCTCTCAGTCACCGCTGGACCCCACATTCCAACGGTGGTTCGAGGAGATGCGATAGTCACTAACAATGACTCTACAACCTTCACTGATGAAGACAAGGCCCTAATCCAACGCGACCGCCATGCACATGCCGCCTTAACCATGGCTCTGTCAACTGATGACTGTAACATGTTTGAAAAATACAGAGCTGCAAATGAACTCTGGCTCGCTTTGATCGAATATTACGAGGGAAACGAAGAACTGATTGAGAGCAAAAGAATCATGGTGCAGAAGCAATACGACATGTTTTGTGGAATTCGTGGAGAAAGCCTTTCCGATCATATCAGTCGCTTTCGGAATATGATGACCAAGATGAAGAAGGCAGGAAATCCTATCACTAACCGTGCTGCCATAAAGAAGCTTTTGGACTCACTTACAAAGGAATGGAGCCTGAAGTGCATGATGATCAAAAGGGATTTCCTCGACAATCCAAATCCTGTCACTCTGACCGATTTGATCAACACTTTAAAGGATTTTGAAATGGATGTTAACAAACGAGAAATGAATACGACTGGTTACACCCCAAAGCCTGCTCAGACTTCTGCAGGATTGAAGAACGTGGCACTTCTTGCATCTGAAGGTGTCAGTCAACAAGCTTCAGACACGACCTACTTCAATGCTTCCGCAAGCGCATCAAAGGCTCCACGGTCCAGTGAAAAGACAGTTGTGCTCGGTGAAACTCATGCTAAAGAGAATGTTGAAGTAGAGGAACAAGTTCACAAAGCACTCATGGCAAAAATCTCGAGCGAGTCTTTATCTTCATCGTCAAAACCCACCGAGAAACAGGCTATGGGAATCCCAAAAGGAGATGATGCTACCGACAAGGGTTTGAAGAGTATTTTCACTTCCTCCGAGCCTGAGAAAGACAAGAAGGCTGAAGAAGCTGTGAAGGCCACAGAGCAGGTTCAGAAAGAAACAACTTCTGTGAAGGAAGAAAAAGCGAAAGCCTCAGCTGCGGCCATGAAAACTGAATCCTCAAAAGAAAAGGCAGACAAAGACTTGGTAAACAGCATTCCACATAACTTTAAAGTAAAGTTATGCACACCAGCATGCGTTGATGTCGTGGCACATTTCAAGTCTCTGAATCTAGAATTTGAGAGACAAAAGGACAAAGCCTTAAAAATGAATAACGAACTTAAACTGAACGAGGCCGCATATCAGAGAAAGTTGAATTCAACTTTAGCTGAAATGCAAACTCTAAAAGAATTTGTGATTAGAAAAGATCTTATCATTAACGATCTCACAGATAGACTAGAAAAGGCTTTGAACGAAAAGAATAAATTGCAAATTATCATCGATAAATGGAATGTCAGTCAAAAGGCCTTTACTGACATCAAAAACTGCCAACGACCAACGTATGTAAAAGACGGGATCGGGTACAAGGATAGGCAAGGAAATGAAAGAAAACTTTTTCTTCCTCCACATAGCAAAAACTATGTGCCTATACCAACTCCTCATCCCGAAAATGATCTCATTGATGAAAAGGCCTCTGTAGAACAAAACAATTCTTGTGAAAACGAAACAACCGCTAACTTTTCTAAAAGTAATGCAGATCCAATTATGTGTAAAGAAGATGTGTGCGATGAGGATGGAGACTGCGGTGGTTCAAAAATAGGAATAGGCTATTCAGGCGACAGTTATTCCACTGTTAACTGGTTCGCCTGGAACTGTGATAAGAGAAACAATATTCGGGATGACTGTAATGGCCGTGTGCCTAAATTTAAATCTTCGGATGACTGTAAGGGCCATGCGCCTACATTTGAGACCCGTGATCGTGAACATGTTTTGTCTGAATGTCATGATTTAAATTCTGCATTTTGTGATGATAAAATTCTTTGTGAATCTCCTGTATTTGTGCCAGAATTGAAAAAGAATAGCTTTGGAAAATTCCTCACAGAGGAAATTCCAGAATTTATTCCATCTCGAACAGGTATGACAGATTCAGAAAAGAAAGTCACTGAAGATCACTGCAATCAAGACTCAAGCATCGCTGCCTCAGAAGATGAAAAGGAGACTTCAAATTCCGAAGATGAGCAAAAATCAGAAACCTCAAGTGAAGATCAAACAAAAAATGATGAAAGCTCTAAATGTTCAAGTGTTGAGATAATTGAAGACCAAGACTCAGAAAGTTCTGACAAAGATCAAGAATCAGAAAATTCAGGTGAAGATCAAAGTGAAGATCAAAGCTCCGAAGATTCAAGTGAAGAAATTACAGACGAGACAAATGAAGATCAAAGCTCAGAAAATTCAAGTGAAGATCAAGTATCGGAAATTTCATCAGACCCCGACAATGATGATGACTCTTCAGAAGATGAAAGCCGTATAGAGAAGAAAATGAAGAAAGTCAAAAGCTCAAGCTGCAAGGATTCATCATCATCAGACAACATCTCATGCAGATCAAGACTTTCATCACATACCTTACCCTCTAACACATCAACCTCCAAAAGAAAAAGAGCTAATTGCAAACGATGTTTTCGTTGTGGTCGTTTAGGACATACAGTGAAACATTGCAAATGCAAGAAATTTTCCGAACCTGAAAATAATTTCGTCAAAAATTTCACTGAGCAGTTTTATAATCTTAAGAAAACAGTCAAAAACTTAGTTAACTCAACTTGTTTTTGGACACAAAAAGAAAACGTTGTGATTCAAAATCATGATAGATTAAAATTGAAGCAAGTATGGGTTCCAAAAACTAACTAACTTGTATTTTTTTGTTGTAGACTAGAATAAAATTGAGTTGGGTGGTGATGGAGCTCATTAGACACATGATGAATCTTCAAAGGGCTTCTCAAGAACTTGAAACTCGTCGATGATGAAGTTGTATCGCTTACCGATGTTCAAAAAGGAGGCAAGCTAGTTGTACATTGGACGCAATTATTCTAAGAAGATATTCTCTATGCTTCAGATTCGTGCTAGAATCCTATGAGCGCATCAGAAGTCTGTGACAAAGGAATGTCAGCTCCATTCAACGATGTAGAATGCGTCTAACTACACAGCTTCCCACAACAAAAAGCCGACATCCCCACAGAAATCTTCAAAATAGACCCGTATCAACCGGATTGGTAACCTGGTTGGAAATGGTTGATTTCCTTGAGTGGAAATGAATCTTGATGTCCAAAAGCTTTCGTAAATACTCTATCTTTTGTTCATTTTTTTTTGTTAAAAAAAAAAAAAAAAACAACGTTTGTTGAAAGTAAAACAAGTATCGTTAAACGTTGCCCACCAAAAAGATTTTCTGCAATATTTAAAATTTCATTTTTGGGCAAATGGACTCTTGAAAATAACACTTTTAGGGGGGATATTTCAGAAAATCAGATGCTTGTGTCTGACTCCTGTTGGAGGAAATGATAGAAAATTGCTAACACTTTGTCTTTTCTTAAAAAAAAAAAAGAAGAAGAAGAAATCGGGGTACCAAGCAACGACGTGTCGGTAGATTCAGCAACACCGACGAGTAAACTGTTGTTAGGGAGCAAAACATAACGTCTACACAAGGATTCTGGCTTTTCTCAGGCATTACGCATCTTGTGGGTAACACATTGCGGCATATGGCTTAATGGTCTTAAATCTTGCGTTGATAGATTGCCAAAATCTGAGATCTCGGGTCTTTATATTGGTTTTCATTCGGGGGTATCATAGTTGGTCTTCTGCTGCATCAAGATACATGCTGACCTAGAACTTCTATGATATCCTTTCATAATAAGTGCCTTTAAAAAAAAAAAAAAAAAAAAAAAAAGGCCAAACCCTTTCATAATAAGCGCCAAATTTTTGGCCAATACCTTCAGATGGATTAGTTCTGGTCTCTCTGCTGTACGGAAGTACTGACCTGTTCACCAAACTATTTGTCTTAGCCCTCGGTAGTTCTGGGAATCTCTGTTGTACGAAAGTACAGACCTGATCTCCGCTCTACCGTTGAAAAGAATGAAAACAATATACTCACCTGTTATGAGGAGTCTTTGCGCATACCTTGATCGCGGCGGTATGTCCTGATGTGGGACTCACGGGCGTAATGATTCTATTCTCAATAGCTTGTGTGGGGGCCATTGAAGACTTGTCAATATTACCGAAAACATGATAAAAGCGCTCTCCGAAGGCATGTTGAAAGAAGGATGCATGGATTTAAGTGGATAAACATACTGGCAGTTTTTCTTGTGCCTTGTTTCACTAATAATAATAATATATAAGAAATTGACAGGTGTTGGCAATATGATCTTCTACAGGTAAATTGACGAGCGTCAAAAGAAAAAGGAAATCAGTGAAAAAGGAACCTCCCGGTTTGAAAAATGAATTTCGAAGTCCAAAATTATCCAAGTTTTGACATTTTGTAAATATTTTCTAAGTGTTTATGCAGTTTTAAGATAACATGGGCATGCTTTTCGAGAAAGTTTGAAATTTTCGAGCGTTTTAATTATGACTCGTATATAATCCGATGCTATTAACATAATCTGACTGACGTATTTATCTAAATTTCAAAAATATGTAGTGTTCTTACCTGCATACTTGACTGCGCCTTTGTAAATATTCTTATTTCTTTCATTACTACTTCTATCCTAAATATAGCATTATAGCATTATCTAACCTTCTCATTTTGCAATCCAGATCTCACTTAGCTCGTTTGTGTGTTTCAGAATACAAGAACTGTTAGAAACGAGATCAAGAGAAACGTGATGGTGTAGGATTGAAGATATATTTTGCATATGTTCTCTTTGAAGTCTCTCACACGGAAACGAAGAACAAGATATTGAAGAAGATCCCCAACAGGTTGCAAAAAGCAGAGACAAGCGAAAGAAAAGGCGGGGTGATTCGGCACTACAAGCTGATCTTAAGATGCAATCTTTACCTGCGTAGGGATACACGTGGGCTGTGAGAAAGGTGAAAGAAAGAAAGACTGAGATGATGGAGATCTTATTTAAAAATTGAAGAACAAGAGGAGTGTGACGAAGGTTGAGAGAAGAAAGAAGCTATCATCAATCACCTGCTCCAAAAGTCATGAATCGTTCATCAGAATCCGAAGTTCGAGAGATTTAATCTCCGGTATCATCCACATACAATGTCACAATAGGGGGCGCAAGTGAAGCTGATAACAAGCAAACTCCATCACAGCACAACGTGGGAAAAGACACAGCAAATCCTGAAACCAGAGTCAAAGAATGAAGACGCTCAAGTACGCAACGGTCTAGGGGGAATATTGTTAGACCATTTTGAGACCGTCGGTACTTGAGTCGCTTAGGGTCTGAAACGCTAAACAAGAATGAAGAACGATCAAGTACGCAACGGTCTAGGGGGAATATTGTTAGGTCATTTGAGACCGTTGGTACTTGTTTTAGATGGTTCTGGATTGTTTTGGTTAAGTTTATTAAGCTTTAGAAAGTCTAGGGGCTTATCTTGTAATTTCATGAAACTAGAATTCCTGACTTGGTGTAGTTAAGATTCCAGCAAATTTATAAATTTGCTGGCAAGTCAGGCACTATATATAGCCCAAGCATTGTAACCTAGCCAAGCTTTTGGCTCTTTGGTGAATGAAGTGTTGTTTACATTAAATCTTTTGTTTGTGTGCTCAAATCAGTATTCCAAGGTGCTTTATTGATTCATATACTTGTTTGGATTCAATACAACACTTGTTGTATTCATCAATCCACTAGCTTCATCTTCATTCTTGATTGTTCTTAACTTTTTCATAGTTCAAACACTTAATCAATAGGTGTTTTGGACTAAAACAACCAACCACTGTGATCCGGATTGATTTTGGGATCTACAATTAGTTATGCAAATTGTAGTCCCGTAACGATCCGATTTCAGTCTCGGTTCACTGTGATCCGGATTGATTTTTCATAGTATTCCACTTAGTTTTAAAGTAAAGTTATGCAAATGATAGTCCCGTAACGATCCGATTTCAGTCTCGGTTCGGTATAAAATATGGAGACGGGTGATTCGAGCCAAGAACAATCGATAGTAAACAATAAAGATAGAAACTTTAAGGATTAGAACATAGAAAAAGAAAGTTTCATTCATCAGATAAGAACATACAAGATAATCCACCCCGGGTGAGCTCCCCCGGGGTGGCGGCTCACAAATGCACACCTCACAAATGAGGTCTAGTATTCTATTTATAGCCCCTGAGCCTTGTTTTCCAAGCAAGCCGCCTCTTGCTTGGAAAACCTACTAAACTCACTAAAATATCAAACTATTACAAATAAAGACGCCACATAATATAAACAATAAAATCGCCAACTAAAGTCGCCTTAATTGATAACATCATTCTCTAATTTGACCCAACAATATTCCCCCGAGAATGATGCTATCAATTCTTCAAATGATCATCCAAAAATAAATCTGACGTCGTCTTCGAATCTTCACAAATCGGCTAAATATCCAAAATCTTCATTGTCGTTTTCCCCCGCAAATGTAGACCCTCCTATATCTTGTCAATCAAAGCCCCGTATCTTATTAAAGATAATACTGTAATAGGCATATGATAGGGTTCGAACTCCAATGATAAAAATTAAATAATTAGCTTCATTGTGATGATCGTCAATTCTGTCAGATTCCATTGAGCTCATGATCCACCGCTAAAGTCACCCAATACCATATAAATCAACGACCCAAAATATATCATAAAATCCCTGGCCCATTCTTGTTCGCGACCCTTAAAAAGAGACATAAAATCACTGGCCCATAAAAATAACCTTGTACTCCCGGCGCAAAACTGATAAAAAATTCTATGCCCACAAATGAATTTCTAAGACCCGGCCCGAAAACAATGTATAATAAAACCCGACCAAAACTGATCAACACTAGGTTCACTCATATACATTTTTAAAATATGGCCCACAACAGGTTTCCATATCCTGATGCTTTCAACTACGCCCAAGAACATAATAAATAATCTTCACAATTCAAAGCTCACTTAATAAAACAATCAGCCCACACTAATTCGAAACAGTTTTGAAACGTTGGACACCATGCCTATTTAATTTGTATCCATAAAACCCAACATAAACATTTAAACAGGTGGGCCCCAAAGGAAAAACTTTAGCCATTAAACAATTTGTGCCTCACACATCCCACAAAACTGATTATGAAGAATCACCCTAAATCCATGCACAAATGAGGCTATAATGGTAGGGCCCAAGTAAAACAATAGATGCACAAACCTGGGAATTCTTACGTGGCCCAGAAAGCAATGCCCTATCACTCAAGCCCAATCATGCAAACCCTAGCCGCAAAAGAAAATCATTTCCTGCCGACTTCACCGGAAAACAGATTCCGACTCCGACATCAACCTTCAACCTCCGTTTCCTTGAGTGACCGGCGACTCCCCTGACCGGAATAAAACCGAAACCATAATTGCACCAGAAAACACCATATACAACCACCTTCTGCTACTCAACACCAATGAACACCACCCTAATCCGCCATATTCACTAGTCTCCCACTGCAAATCGACTAGAGACAGATTGTTATCTTCCTTAACTATGAAACTTGCAGGTTCGGTGACTTCAATGTGTCTCCCTTTGCCACCGCCTTCCACCTTGTGCCACCAGCTGCCATTTTATCTTTGGAAATAATCATCGGCCGCTTCCTGACAGGAAATCGAGAGCCAATTTACTCCTATCTCTCTCGAGTGGCGAAAGACAGAGAGCCGACACTACCGAATCTTGTTGGAAACTAACATTTGTCAGACTTCTATTTCAAACATTTGTAGATCTTTAGCATGATGGTTCTTTTAAATCAAATAGTGGTTTAAATAAGTGAAGACAGTGGTAGAATGAAAGGAGAACAACGACCTCAAAGGGAATAAAAAAAAACTGGCAAGAAACTTAAACTGAACCAATAAGTAAACAACATTATCTCCGGCAAAGAAAACGACCGGAAAGCATACATCCAACGTGAACCGATCAATAACAATAAAAACCACACTTGGATACTCACAGATTCAAAGCCGAATCTGAAACAGTTCCACAACACAGATTTGCTTTCGTTTTACGTCTCCGGCGGGTTTTCCGATAAAGATCTGACCGAACCAAAAACTGAAACGAGCCACCGAGGCTCTGATACCAAATGATAGTCCCGTAACGATCCGATTTCAGTCTCGGTTCGGTATAAAATATGGAGACGGGTGATTCGAGCCAAGAACAATCGATAGTAAACAATAAAGATAGAAACTTTAAGGATTAGAACATAGAAAAAGAAAGTTTCATTCATCAGATAAGAACATACAAGATAATCCACCCCGGGTGAGCTCCCCCGGGGTGGCGGCTCACAAATGCACACCTCACAAATGAGGTCTAGTATTCTATTTATAGCCCCTGAGCCTTGTTTTCCAAGCAAGCCGCCTCTTGCTTGGAAAACCTACTAAACTCACTAAAATATCAAACTATTACAAATAAAGACGCCACATAATATAAACAATAAAATCGCCAACTAAAGTCGCCTTAATTGATAACATCATTCTCTAATTTGACCCAACAGAGTTAGACGACTGGGTCCCAGATTGTTTACGTGTCCCGTTCAGTCCCTCGCCGGAGGGTTCTCCGATGATGAATTCCCCGCCGGCTGAAGGTGATCATGTGTCCGGTAACAGTGGTTCCGAAAAGCCTTGGGAGGAAGTCGAAGAGGTGGGGGATGCTCAAAGGCCGGTGGTTAATGGGGATGCTTCCCATGCAACTGTTGAGTGCATGCAGGAGGAGAGAGAGAATTTCAGCTTGAATTAAGTGGGAGGATCTCCTAGGTTTGCGGAAGGGACATCGGTGGACCATGATGCTATGGGACCCAATGTGGAGTGTAATGAAGGTCTAGGTCCTTTTGGGGACTTTAACTTTCTGCTGGGTAAGTGTGATAAAGTGGCCCAAAAGAAAATTGTTGTTAGACCTGTTTTGGTCAAAAATTACCGAAGCAATTAAGTGATCAAATTAGTTAAGTGAGGTAGTGTGCTAGAAGTGTTCGAAAAATATATGCTGATTTAGTTGTTAACAAAAACAGTTTTCAGGATACGGCTCGGGATATCGAGCTGTATCTACAATCAAACAATGAGCAAAAAAGTAAAGGGTGACACAGGATGTACGAGGAAAGCCCTTGATCAATCTAGATCGCTAGCACAAAACCTCGGGAGCTGACAATCGCAGCTGCCTTGTTCTTCTTATTTCTTCAAATATCAGGATACAGTGCAGGATATGATACGGATCGACTAGGTGTTACAATGTGATTTGAATACAAGTGTAAGTGTATTGTGAGTGTTTGCAGCTAGAGAGCGAGAGTGTACGAGAGATTGTGTGTGTTCTTATCTGATCCGATCAATCCTATTTATAGTAAAACGAAGCTAACTAACTAGCCAACAAATTCGGGATAAAACGAATATTCCCTTTGTGAACGTTGTAGTCCACGTCTTCCGGCTTCAACGTTCATATTCCAACAGAATGGCCCGAGTCTTTGGGAGAAGTCCACTTGAACGTTATAAACTTGCTTCATTAATCTGCACGTGAATTAATTAGTCACTACCAGGATACTGCATCAGGATGTTACCAATATCCTGATCCGGTATCCTGATCACAACAAAAGGAACATAGTCAGAATATTATGCAGGATATATAAGCTGAAAATCATCCAAAACATTTGTCCCCAAAATATATATGTTGGTATACCAATTCCAATGGATATATTTTAAAACTTATCTCGTAAATCGAGGTTATTAAGTCGAAATAACGGTTGAAGTGACACGCTACAACTTCCTACGCGTTTTTCACTCGATGGCTATCCATTTAGCCCCTATATCTTCTCTCTTTTTGCTTGATAATCCATCATATTCACCAGAATTCCCCGGTAATTTCTCTCATCCCTTTCTACTCCGCTTTTCTTTACTAAAATCCTCCATGGCCAGTAGAACGAGATCACACACAGCCGATTCGATCCCGACTTTCGAAGCCTAAAACCTTCTTAAAGAACATGAAAAAGAGGTCTGTTCGTGTAACAACTCTCATTAAAATTACTATTTCTTATTTTATTTTGTCCAATTAGTAACCCTAATTGAAACCCCCAAGTGATACTGCATGACCCCTAAAATTTTCAGAACAATCGGAACTAGGATCAGGGCCCCTAAAACTCAGGGGGTATTCCCTAACTGGTATTATCTAAACAGTTCGCTGTAGAAATCGAATTTTATCAAACCGTCGACTCAGCTAAGCTTGTAAGACACGAGGCTACCCTATGTTAGAGGGGGTGCCCTCGCGCCACTACAAGCTCGAAGAAGTGGCTCAATAAATTAAAGAAACATGTTTTTGTAAAACAAGGGATTTCCGTGAGAAATCACCTTTATTGTAAATTATGGGTGTTATCCCCAAATTATGAAATAAAATAAATTGGGCATTTTCAAGTTTTAAAAAATCCTGTTAAAAACTTCCGCTGCCAACTCAATTGATAAATACCAAGGGGTTTCTGTCCCGCGGCTCCTGGACCGGGTCTCTCCGGGACGGGGGCCGTGACAGAAAAAGGTGGTATCAGAGCTACTGATTTAAGCCAATTAAGTATTTAGAAATACTTAATTTTTCT
Source organism: Helianthus tuberosus (assembly GCA_030545235.1). Taxonomy (NCBI): domain Eukaryota; kingdom Viridiplantae; phylum Streptophyta; class Magnoliopsida; order Asterales; family Asteraceae; genus Helianthus; species Helianthus tuberosus. Next base: position 14,583 of record JARYGA010007664.1, on the reverse strand, counting down.
GATTGCCATTATGTGATTATGTGAAAATTCAATTTACAAAGTTTTAACTTAGAATTTTGTGTGTTTCTTCATATATGCTAACAACGTGAATGAACTATCCGAAGCACTTCAAAACTTTACTATCCATAGCACAGATATGGATACCACCGATTGTAGGACCGGTTTTGACTCCGAAACGATTGCGAAACGAACGTATGACGTGCGGAATCCGTACACGAACGCGACCTAACACACACGATGTAATATAAACGTGATTCTATTAGAAATCTAACACGAACAAGCACCTTGAATCACTTTCTCTCTCTAGATTCTCTCTCTAGATCTAGAAAGCTCCAAAACACAAATGAGCCAAAAGTCTCTAATCTAAACATAAAGCTCCTATTTATAGGCCTTGGCTTTTAATGATATTTCTCATTAATTACAATATTGCCACCTTGCCTTTTGTCTAGATATTACATCATAACTACTCGTTTTCTTCTGTTTCTCGCTACGGCTCGGATTGACGAAGGCTATAGACATAAATGCACTAACAGACTCCCCCTTGGATATTGCCGCAGTCAATCTCGATCATTGAGTCAAACTCGTAGCGTCTTCTCTTTCTCCTTTAGTCTTCTTGAACTGAATCCTGGTGGATCTGTCTTCAGCTCCAGCTCCTCCTTTCTGTAGACTATTTTCTTTATCAGGCTCCCCCTTTCGTCAAGCTTCCGTGCTTTTGGGATCGACACCTTGCTTTTCGTATACAAGCTCTTTGAGGATAGTTACATGACTCCTTGAATCCACGCTTCCTTTTGCGTTGAGCTCGTCTTCAGACTCCCCTTTAGACTCGGCTTCCGGGATCGTAGTCTGGTATAACGTCTGCAATCACTCAAACATTTATAAGTAACAACGTTTTGAACATTCAATTTTCCAGAAATTGTAATCTAGTTCTATTTAACTTTCTAAAACACTCCCCCTATCAACAATCTTTACAGATTTAGCAGTATTTAAGAATCCAACTCCCTCACAGTTAATCATCCAAGTCCAAACTAATGACCTTGGAGATATCATAAACTGTTTTTGATTTTTGATTTTTAATTCAAGTTTCAAATTAATGAACTTGTTTTATTTTCAGAAACACAATCAGCTTACTTAGATTTTGACACTCAGCATCTCAGACATCAGTTGTCGAAAATAAAACAGAATAAAAAAATCTTTTTGTATTTTTCTGAAAATATAAAGCAGTAAAGAAATATGTACAAACATATTTACAGACAATATTTTTGTTTAAGTTTGCGTTAGAGGATCATATCAGTTTCTGACAAGTCACAAGTACCGTTGAGCTTAGTGACACATTAAGAATTAAACAATTCACTTAGATTGTTGATATACTGATCCACTTAAATTTTCACACAAATTTCAACTGATTCAGGATACGAATTAGATGTATTAAGAACTTAAACTCATTCATGTGTCCCACCTCTTGAATATACTCCCGTATCCAGATCCCAATATTCAGTCTTACAGGTGAGTATACCTAGATGATATCTGTAAGGGGAATAAATTATAGTACGAAACCGTGAGAGCTCAGGTCAGAACTTCCGTTCAGCAGAGAGATGACGGCTCGACTTTTAGTGTGTCCCCTTTAGAGGATCTTTTGTATTACAACAGCAATGACTATCAATTTTATTGTTTCATCAATTTGCTGAGGGCGGCGCTATATTTCAAGCAATGCAGAAAGTATTATTCGGAGACTAGGTCAGAACTTCCATTCAGCAGAAGTCCCGGAATAATACCCCAGATATCACTAAGCATAAAGACCTAGTATCTCAGAAAGAGGGGTCCTTCAAACAAGATTTCAGGGGTTACCTATATATCCAAGTAGTGTTCCCCACGAAATAAGCAAGTTTGAATTTATGTTTATATCCCGAAAAAGTTTACTAAATGTATAAAAATCTACCGACACATCCACGGTGAGATCGTTTAACACATTTTGACTTTCCAATTCTTTAGCGTAGTGTAACTGTCTACTGATGTACTATCATTTCCTCTTTTTACGCAAAAACTCAATTTTTGAATTTTATCATGTTTTTGACTTTTTCAAAATTTTCAAATGTTTTTGTATTTTCTTACAATTTTTCTCCCCCTAAAATGCAAAACCATTAAAAGAAAATTTGACAACCAACACTAATAGCTTTGTCTCGCAATCCATTTTCTGCTAACTATGCCCTGTTTTGCAGAAAAACTAATATAAAGTACCCCCATGATTTACAACCCATTGATTTTCGACAGTTTGAAAACCGTTTTTCAATCTTGTGAAAGTAATCATGTTTGTTCAGCCGTGAGGGTTTCGGCGTATTCATTCAACACATATTTTTGTATTTTTGAATATTTGACAAAAATTAAAAACAAACATATTTTGGTTTTTCAAGTTTTTCAATTTTTAGGGTTTTTGAAATATTGTTTATTTATTTACAGAATGAAAATAAACTTCCTGTTTCAACCAACACAGGATCCAGAAGCCTCCTCTCCTCGTTGTGCCAGGCTGCTCTGAATTCCAAACTCACAATCTTCAAATTCCATGAGCACCTGCACAAACAAACTACTCAATTACTTGAACAATTTAGCCCAGGTCTGTTGAACCTTAGGCATTTCAACACAATAATTTTCATTCAATTTCGGAAAATCTTTGTCGTTCTGAACAAAAACTTTTTCGTCTTTAACTTCAACTTTCTCATCTTTTACGAAAGTCACTTGTTTCTTAATACTCCATTTTTGACCTTTAGGAGTACCACGTTTGTAAAAATGTGACTCCTTTTGAACATTTTGTTTTTGATCAACAACTTTTGGTTTCCAAAACTCTTGAAGTTTTGTCATATCAACAGTTGTTTTCCAACTTTGAGTTGTTCTGACTCTGGGTGTGTGAGAATTCCAGGTCTGTTCTTAATCGAACCTATTCGGTTTTGATTTCCAAGTTTGATTCGAAACAAACTTGTTTGTGTTGTACCTTCAACTTTGTTTTGAGTCAAATCTGATTGACCTTTGTCTCACATTCTCAGATTGTTGTTTCTCAACATCATCAAACTTCTTTTTGTCAACATCCACAGGTTTCGGATTTGGACACTTTCTTGCAAGATGTCCTTTTTGATCACATTTGAAACATGTTCTCATGGACACATCTTTGACCTGTGGTTGTTGCTTTTTCTTTTCAGCAAAGAACTCATCATTAGACTGTCTCAATTTGAGTTCTTTTTCTTCTGCTAAACTATTTCCTTGAACAAAACTCATTTTAGCTTGATAAGTTGGCACTTCATTTTTCTTCCAATTTTGTTTCTTTTTATAACCCAACCCAGCCTTCATGTTTTTCTTCTTGTAACCAGGTTTGTTATACGAACCTTTATGACTCCTACCAACAAACTTTGAAATCTCAGACTTCTCAATCTCAATCATTTTGAAAACTTTATCAACCTTTTCTAAAATCACATTCTGAATCGGGAATACAACATCTAAGAACAATTTATCCGATCCAATCATGGTATTAACCAATCCTTTTGAATCATCATTCAAACTTTTCTCGGATTTTGTGTTTTTCAAATAACTATCATGAAGATTTCCTTCATCTTCATCCTGTGATTCAGATTTACCTGTATCAACCAACTCTTCTTTCAACACACTTTCAATGACTTTACCTACCACCTCTGAATCATGAGAATCATCAGATTTGGAATAGGTTATGTCAATGTTGTCTGGCAATTGATCTACCATGTTGAAAGCTTTTTCGACCTTTTCCTCATCATAAAATGCAAATTTTCCCGGAGGTGGAACTTGATGAAACTCTGAGCCAATGCCTTTCTTGTTTTGCTCAGACTCACCATCTCCCGGTTTTATATTGAAAATACGTTCAAGCACACATGATGACACGTGGTAACTTTTTAACTTGTTGTTGTCCTGTTCTAAATCAACAATCTGTCGCTTTAGCTTAGCAACATCCTCAATATAGGAATTAACAACATCTTGTTTTATTGAATACATTCGTTTAAGTTCTTTAGTTGTTTCAGAAAGATAATTCATTCTTGATTGAGCATATTTCATTTCATCTTTCACTTTTTCGTATGACTCTTTCGTAATATGATATGCTAATTTCATTGAGTCATATTCTTTCTTCATTTCTTGACAAGCAATTTCTTTTTGTGAACATTCTTCTGTCATTTTAGAAACATTTTCTTTCAAAACTTCATTTTCTGTTTCTAACTTTTTACATTTTTCTAAAAGTTTTTCATCATTTTCTTTTAAAACTTTTTCTTTTTCTAGCATTTCTTTGCATTTTTCTTTAAAAATGTTTTCAATTTTAGTGAACTCAAGATCTCTTGTTCTGAATTGCTCATCTTTTTCAGTACAAGCTCTGCACGGTTCCATGCATTTCTTGTACTGATCAATCATTTTTAAGATTTCAGAATCAGAATGTACCTCAGTTATTGACACTTCGGTGTTTGATGCAGTTGCCTCAGTTTGCTTCTGATCAACATCATCTTGCTTTTCTTCAACACCGACTTCATCACCAACTTTACTAGCTTTCAAATTCTCATTCTTTACTTCTTCTTCTGTTTTCTTCACCTCTTCTCCAATCTGCTGTTCTTCAGTAACAGCTTTCTCAACCTCTTCATTCACAACAACTTCTTCACTTTTGATTTCCTTTACAACCTCAACTTCAACAGCTTCTGCTTTAACCTCTTCAGCAACTTTCTTCAGATTGTTCACCATCTCTTCAACACTCTTCTTCATTCTCTCTTCATCCCTTTTTTCTCAGACACGATGTCATAGCATATCTGATCTCCTTTTCATGCCTTTTAGCATATGTGTCATCTTTCATCACATTTCTATAATATTAGGCTCTTAAAGGAACTATTAGAAGAACATCATAAAAAATTATGTCTTTCTTTGGAACAACTGGTTCTCCTTCTCTGTTGAAGTAACACTCTCTCTTTCTATCCCATCTTCTGTTGCTCACTGCACTCTCATACTCTTCTTGCATTTCATCCATTCTGTTCAACACAAAGTTTCTTTCTTTGTAAGTCTTTTCTTTCAGAATCTCTTCTCTGGTTTTCACTTTGATCTCAGCTGTATCTTTGTCTTTGTTTTCATCTTGAATCTCAGCAACAAAAACAAACTTTCTTTCCTCTATTAAAGCTCTGCCATGAGCTGTTTTTCGAACATTCTCCAAACGAACTTCTTCTGGACAAATTGAGCTCCAGTCAAAACCTTCATCATCTTGAATTACAAAACAAGCTCTTGATTTGTTTTTATCTTCAATCAATTTCGGCTCCTCTTTGCTTTGGTCATAGATCGCTTTTCGATAATAATCATCATTGAAAGAACGTTCATTTCCTTCAGCAACTTCAGAATTTCGGCATTCTCTTTTGAAATGACCCTTTTGCTTGCATCTGAAGCAGGTCACTTTGGATTTGTCAAATCCAAGCTTCGTTGACGGACCTCCAAGAGATTGTTTCCCAGTAATTTCCATATATCTCTGAGCTCTGCGAATGCATCTAGCTAAACACCAGCGGATGTCAATGAGTTCCATCTCTTCTGGATCAATCTGGTCGTAGTCTTCTTTGGTTAACTCTGAGTTTCCAATTTTGCCAGCTACAAGACCTTCATACGAATCCAGAACAGATGTAAGGAAACTCATTTGCTGCCTAGCTGCATTGATGCTCATCGATGGAGAATTCTTCAGTTTGAGAGCAATGTTGCATAGAATCTCTTCAGTTTCATCAGTACTTGCTTTTGAAGATGAATGATATCCAGAATTGTAACTTGATGAGGTTGTTTGAGGTTCTTTCATCTTCTCTCCACTGAATGCTGTTTTTGGTGAACCAACACCTTTCTCCGAAGGTACACTGCCTTTGTAGTACAAGCCAACATTCTGTTGATGTGAATAACCAGTCATCTTTCTTTGCTTCTGTAGCTCCAGATCATGACTCTCTATCTTTCAAACAATGCATCAAGAGAAATTTCATCATACAAAGCATCATTTTTTAAAATAAAAACACACGTCTGCCACTGATCAACTCGTGGTAACGCTTCAATCACTTTGTCGATAATTTCCTCTCTTGTTTTCTCAATTTTGAAACGTTCAAGTTCAATTTTTAAATGACAGAATCTCTCTATCATTTGCCTCACCGACTCTCCTTTAATGTTATCAAATAAATCGAATTCTTTTTTAAGCAATGCAATTTTATTCTTTTTAATCTGTTAACCCCCCTCAGCTTTAGCTTGTAAAGCTTTCCAAATAGATTTTAACGACCCATCATGGTTTAGTAATGCAAAAATATCATTTCTAATTGCCGTCTGAATCAAAGCAATCATCCTCTGTTCGGTTGCATATTCTGCTTTTTCATCTTTTTGTAATTTCTTGAATGGAATCTCTTCACCTTTATCATCCTTCGGTCTTTCATATCCAAACTCTAAACAGAACCAGCTTTCATGCGCATACGCTTTCGCCCAGTTAAGAAACCGTTCCTTCCACCATGTATAATCCTCAATGCTTTCCAAAGTTGGTGGCTTTGAATGTGTTCCGTAGAAATTATCATGCTTGATGTTCTCATTGATTGCTTTCGTGATGGTTTTTGGTGTAACATTTGTAATCTCGGACGATTCGGTTGTGAACGCATTGAAAAAGGTATTGTTGAATTCTTCAGCCATGGTTTGATCTTTGAATAACCTTGAATCAACAAACAAACAAACAAACACTTATCAGTTTTAACACTATCAAATAACTGAATCAAAATAACACTCGAACTGGTGACTATTCTGTGTGAACTGAGAGTTGACAAACTGTGCAGACTGCTATGACCCGGATCAAATTCAACCAACCAGACCCTTTGAAACCTTTGAACTCCAAACTGTGCGGATAGAAAAATTCGGACTTCGTACAAAGTGAATTTGATTTTATGCGAACTAATTTCAATGACAAACCACACGATCTTGTGCGAATGAGATTGATGTGACTTGAATTTGGTGCAAATCGACTCAAAACTCACACAACAATCTGTATTACATCCAAACTGTCTTGACCAACTTCAATGGGCCGAGACTTGTAGAACAAAACAACTTGATAACACTTTGTGATTGGGCCGATAACCTTTGATTTTAATATTGATTGGGCCGTGAATCTTTAATAGTCACAATTAATAATAACTGGCTATATATGATAACATCTAAATTCTCATTGGGCCGTTCACATGGATCAATGAAATGTAACTTGTGCCAACAACATCACATGTGCAACCATCATAAACCGACAACACCAATTTCAAATCAATCTAATTGGACCTCAACTATAATGGCTGACACTATATCTCGAGAATCGGCAGAAACAATTCACGTGACTTATACACGGCAGGTCACATGCAAACTAATCACTTCATTTTACATTTCACACAACACAATGTAATTTTCAAGCGGTTCAAACAAAGTATTCAAGCGAACAGTAGTTTTCAAGCGATGTAATTTCAAGCGGTCAGATGTTTTCAAGCGATCAGTCTTTTTCAAGCGAACATAACATGTATTTTCAAGCGAGATGCCGGAATATGACTGATTCAAGTGAACTCAGACAATAATGTTCAAGCGGACACACCAATTTCACTTTCAAGCCAACTTAACAAGTAACTTCAAGCGGACTAGGTGTTTTTTTTTCAAGCGAACTCAAGCTATTTTCACGAAATCGGACCTAAAAACTCAGATATCTCCTAAACGGCTAGAAATTAGGATCTGAAACTTGGTAGGGTTGTAGATCAGATGTTTTCGCACAACATATCAAAAAATCAGACAATTCGGACCGTTAAAACCTGTTCAATTTGACGATTTTTCAGTGAAAAATAAGAAAAATATGAAGAAATTGATGAAATTCGGATCTGAAATCGATGAAATCCTGTGTGAAATCATGTGGAAGATCAGTGCAATCGAGCTCCTGCTCTGATACCACTTGTAGGACCGGTTTTGACTCCGAAACGATTGCGAAACGAACGTATGACGTGCGGAATCCGTACACGAACGCGACCTAACACACACGATGTAATATAAACGTGATTCTATTAGAAATCTAACACGAACAAGCAACTTGAATCACTTTCTCTCTCTAGATTCTCTCTCTAGATCTAGAAAGCTCCAAAACATAAATGAGCCAAAAGTCTCTAATCTAAACATAAAGCTCCTATTTATAGGCCTTGGCTTTTAATGAGATTTCTCATTAATTACAATATTGCCACCTTGCCTTTTGTCTAGATATTACATCATAACAACTCGTTTTCTTCTGTTTCTCGCTACGGCTCGGATTGACGAAGGATATAGACATAAATGCACTAACACCGATACCTTCACTGGCTACCAGGCTGATACTGAAGAACCAATGGTATTCCAAGCACAACCTTAGGAGAAACCAAAACCGAAAAAGAGAAGACGATTCGTGGGCTGGAGGCGTGTGGGTAGGATATCGGGGAAAGTTCCGGGCAAGCTCAAGAATTGCCATCGTGGGAGGAGCTGGATCGTAGATTGGGACTTAGTGACCTCATCGGACATGCCGATGAAAACCTCTTCAATTACCCAATTGAAGCACAACTTCCAGTTAATCTGGAACCTGCTATTCCAGATCCTATTATCCACCCCCGACCTCTACCAGAAGAGCTAGAAGAATGGTGGACAACTGACTGGCAATTTCAGAATCTTTTAAATAACCCTAATACCTTTTTCCGTCAATTTGACCCTGAGCCTCCACTACACCCACCAATGAGCACCGAGAACTTGGCTGAACTTCGCCACTATGGCGAGGAGTTGGTGGATGCAGGAAATAGAATCCGAGATGTGGGGGAGAGGGTATCATGGAAGTACGACGAGAGGGAACGTCGTTTATAAGATACCAACAGATGAGGATCGTATGTGGTTGTGGAAATGTGTGTTTTATAATAATATAATCATGTAAAATAACTAAAAATAAAACTTTGTAACATATCTGGTAATGTACGGATGCATATTAAAATATATAAAATATGGAAGTCGAAAAATCGATAATTTTGGCTATACGTGTTGACGTGATTATGTGCGATTATTTATTATGCTTGGTTGTTATTTATTTTGTGCTAATAAGCAATATATATTAATTACCAGATGGAACACGCCGGTAATGAACCTGTTAATGAAGTTAACCAATCTGAGCAAAACAATGAGGACCATTTTCTGAATAGACAAGATATAGAAAATATCGTTGCTCAAGGAATAGCCAATGCTATTCCAGCAATTCTGGCTGCTGCCCGAAACCCAGTTGAACCTCAACCAATTATTCCTAGCAAACGTACTCATGAAGACAACTTCAGTAATAGCGTAAATGGAGGCGGCAACATTAATAATAATAATAATGGGATGCAAGCCCCATTCCTTAAAAGAATGAAAGCTGCAACACTTGGTTGCACTTATAAGGAATTTCTTGGCTGTAAACCTGTTGAATTTGCAGGCAATGAAGGGGCGACTGCTACACTGCGTTGGTTGGAGAAAAACGAGGCAGTAATTAAAATAAGTAAATGTGCCGAGGAGGATAAAGTCATGTATGCTTCACACCTTTTCAAGGAAGAAGCATTAGAATGGTGGAATACAGTATTACAAGCTAAGGGAAGTGACATGGCCAATGCCATGAGTTGGGAAGAATTTAAGAGTCTGGTGGAAAGAAAATTCTATCCCGAATATGAAAAGGAACAAATGGCAAACAAATTCCTGAGCCACCGAATGGTGGATGTTAACTGCCGAGGGTATACTTCGAAGTTCTTCGAATATGCTCGAATTGTGCATACTCTGGCTTCGGTAGAACCGGTACTTATTTCTCGCTACATTTGGGGTTTAATTAGCGAGATTCGTGATATTGCCAAAGCTGCGAGACCCCGCACAATCGATGATGCGGTGGAATTAGCCAACACTCTGACTGACGGACTGGTGCGTACGCGGGAAGAAAATAGGAAAAAGGAGTTAGCCCAAAAGATTACCCAAGGATTTCGTGTGGGTAATAGTAGCAACTTCAAGAGAAAGGGAACTGGGCAATCTTCCACTCCGCCGTTATGCAGGAACTGTAGAAAGAAACATTTTGGAAAATGTAATGAAACCTGCAACTTCTGCAAAGCTATAGGACATCGTGAAGAAGATTGCAGAAGGAAAACAAAGATCTGCTACAACTGTGGAAAAGCCGGGTATTTTAGACCAGAATGCCCTAAATTGGTCAAACCAACTGACAACAAGGCCAAACCTGCCGAAGGGACTACAAAGAAAAACGCAAGAGCCTTCCAATTGACCACGTAGGAAGCCGAACTGATTCCTGACGTAACAGCTGGTACGTTTCTGGTACACAATGTTTATACGAAAATATTATTCGACTCTGGTGTAAACCAAAGTTTTATAAATACTTCATTCTGCCAAGCTCTTAAGCTACCCTTAACGAAACTTAGGCAAGTTTTTACAGTAGAAACGGTAGACGGGAACTTTGTTAACATAGATACGGTTTTGCAAAAAGAAAATATAGAACTTTCAGGTCATAAATTTTCTGCAAACCTATTACACATGAATTTAGCTGGATTCGATGTCGTGTTAGGAATGGATTGGTTAGTAGCCAACCATGCTCGAATCCTTTGTGATAAGAACTCCATAGAAATACGTGCACCCACGGGAGAAGTAATTATGATTACAGGGGATAAACCGCGTAAACCAATGAAGTTCATTTCAGTAATGAAAGTTGCTGGTTATGAACGAAAGCAAGGAATAGTGTATATGATTTCGGTAATCATTAGCACTTAAGGTAAGGAACTTAAGGAAATTCCTGTAGTATCAGAATACTCGGATGTATTCCCAGAAGAACTACCAGGATTACCACCAGATAGGGAGGTAGAATTTAGAATTCATTTGATTCCTGGAACTGCCCCAGTAACTAAGGCACCCTACCGATTAGCACCCACTAAAATGTTAGAATTGAAAAAGCAATTAGATGAATTGCTCAGCAATGGATTTATACAACCTAGTTCATCCCCATGGGGAGCTCTAGTGTTGTTTGTGAAAAAGAAAGATGGCTCGATGCGAATGTGTATCGATTATAGGGAACTAAATAAGGTTACAATTAAGAATCGATACCCATTGCCTAGGATTGATGATCTTTTCGATCAACTACAAGGAGCTAGATATTTTTCTAAGATAGATTTACTCTCCGGATACCATAAGTTGAAAGTACAAGAAGAAGACATACCTAAAACCGCTTTCAGAACTAGGTATGGTCACTATGAGTTTACAGTCATGCCCTTTGGACTAACAAATGCTCCTGCAGCATTTATGGACATGATGAATAGGATCTGTAAACCCTACTTGGATAAATTTGTAATTGTCTTTATCGACGATATACTTATTTATTCCAAAAGTCAAGATGAGCATTGTCAGCACCTGCATGCACTCTTAACTTTGTTAAGAAATGAGAAGCTTTACGCCAAATTCTCGAAGTGTGAATTTTGGCTACAGGAGGTGCAATTTTTAGGACACATGGTGAATCACGAAGGTATTCACGTAGATCCCTCCAAGATAGAAGCGATCACCAAATGGAAGGTCCCACAATCAGCTACGGAAGTTAGAAGTTTCCTAGGATTAGCTGGATACTATAGGCGCTTTATTAAATATTTTTCTAAGATAGCTGTGCCATTAACTAAGCTAACCTGTAAAACAGTTAAGTTTGAATGGGGACCTAAGCAAGAAGAGGCTTTTAGGATTTTAAAACAAAGGTTAACCAACACCCCAATTCTTGCCTTACTAGAAGGGACAGAAGATTTTGAAGTATATTGTGATGCTTCTAAGCTAGGATTAGGATGTGTGCTAATGCAACGCAAGAAGGTAATTGCGTATGCCTCAAGGCAATTGAAAAAGCATGAGGAAAACTATACGACACATGACTTAGAATTAGGGTCGATAATTTTTGCCCTTAAGATTTGGAGACACTATCTGTATGGAAGTAAGTTTACAGTTTATACAGATCATAAGAGTTTAAAATACATATTTGGGCAAAAAGAATTGAACATCAGGCAAAGGAGATGGATGGAAATCCTAAGTGACTACGACTGTGATATTCAATATCATGAAGGAAAGGCAAATGTAGTTGCAGATGCCTTAAGTCGTAAGTATCACGAAAAGCAAAAGCGAGTCCGTGCTCTTAGATTAAGTTTACAATTAGACTTAATGAAACAATTGAAAAATATTCAGGAAGCAGCAATCAAGGATGATGATGAAGGAATGAAAGGACAAATAAAGGAATTAGAGCAAGGAGCTGATGGAATTTGGAGATTCCATAAAAGAAGAATTTGGGTACCTAAGCAAGGAGAGTTAAGAAATAAAATTTTAGAGGAAGCCCATAAATCTAGGTATACCATGCACCCTGGAAATAATAAAATGTACCAAGATTTAAGAAATAATTTTTGGTGGATAGGAATGAAAAAGGATATAGCTGGATATGTATCTAAGTGTCTAACTTGTTCACAAGTTAAGGCAGAACACCAGAAACCTTCAGGGTTACTTCAACAATTAAAAATGCCTCTATGGAAATGGGAACTAATAACTATGGACTTCGTTACTAAGTTGCCCAAAACCAGAAAAGGTAATGATGCGATTTGGGTAATTATGGATCGATTAACCAAATCAGCTCATTTTCTACCCATGAAAGAAACCTTTAGCATGGAAAGCTTAGCAAAATTGTATATAGACGAAGTAGTATCCTTACATGGAGTTCCACTCTCCATTGTATCGGATAGAGATAGCCGCTTCACTTCACATTTCTGGACTAGTTTCCAAGAAGCCATGGGGACTCGATTAAATTTAAGTATTGCTTACCATCCTCAAACAGACGGACAAAGTGAAAGGACCATCCAAACCCTGGAAGACATGCTCAGGGCATATGTGATAGACTTTGGTGGAAACTGGGATGACCATTTACCCTTAATTGAATTCTCCTATAACAATAGTTATCATTCAAGCATCGAAGCTGCCCCGTTTGAAGCCCTTTATGGACGAAAGTGCAGAACTCCGGTCTGTTGGGCAGAAATAGGAGAAAGCCAATTATTAGGTCCTGAAATTGTACAAGAAAACACTGACAAGATCACTCAAATCAAGGAAAGACTGAAAACGGCTCGAGATCACCAGAAGAGTTATGCAGACCATCGACGCAAGCCACTGGAATTTCAAGTTGGAGACAAGGTACTCTTGAAAGTTTCTCCTTGGAAAGGATTAGTTCGGTTCGGTAAGAAGGGAAAGTTAAGTCCAAGGTACGTAGGACCTTTCCCAATAATCCAGCGGATAGGACCAGTTTCTTATCGCTTACAACTACTAGAAGAATTAGCTGGAGTACATGATGTATTTCATATATCCAGTCTCAAGAAATGTCTATCTGATGAATCCCTGGTAGTACCTCTTCAAGATGTAGAGGTAAATGAAAAGTTAAAATTTGTTAAGAAGCCACTGCAGATAGAAGACAAATAGGTCAAGTTTCTCAAACACAAAAGACTAGTACTGGTCAAAGTCAAGTGGGATTCAAAGAGAGGACCTGAGTACACTTGGGAGCTGGAATCGGAGATGAAGCGAAAATATCCCTACTTGTTCCAGTAAATCTCGAGGACGAGATTTTAATAAGGTGGGGAGGATGTAACAACTCTCATTAAAATTACTATTTCTTATTTTATTTTGTCCAATAGGAAACCCTAATTAAGACCCCCAAGTGATACTGCATGACCACTAAAATTTTCAGAACAATTGGAACAAGGATCAGGGCCCCTAAAACTCAGGGGGGTATTCCCTAACTGGTATTATCTAAACAGTTCACTGTAGAAATTGAATTTTATCAAACCGCCGACTCAGCTAAGCTAGTAAGACACGAGGCTACCCTATGCTAAAGGGGGTGCCCTCGCGCCACGCGACAGGCCCTTGCGCCACGCGAGGGGGCCGGTTTTTCAGTATAAATTCAGGGCATTGGCACTTGAAGTTTGGCGTTGGTTCGACGTAAAAACTCGTTTCGTACATTGAGATATCGTCTGTTTACTTCAAAACACACACACATCACGAAATTCTGCCGCGATAACAGGGTAATAACTCGATCACTGCTATGATTTAATGTCCGATCGATTGAGACCAGTCCGATGGATGTTTAAGTGCTGCCCCAAATGGGGCTATACTTTGTCATTCGTCGTGAAGGTTTTGATCTCGTGAGTTGTCATAAAAGTTGTATTAAGTTATTGACCTAGTTTTCGTGTGCACTGTTATTTGAATTAGGTTAACAGTCTAAAATCAGTAGGCTAAACGCTGCCCATCTAAATCTGCAATGTGAGTCATTCTCTTTTTATCAAATTGTTTTCTTAAAACTCTACTTGTTTTCAAAGTTATAATTACAGGGATTAAGTCTTTGTAATCTTCAATTACTGCCAGTATGTGGGGTTTTGTATACATTACTTGATACCCGTCACCATTGGACAACGAGTTAGCTAATGGGTGATCTGACCATAGTCACAGATACAGTCGAGTGACAAATACCGATTTGGGGTAATTGGTTGATAG
>JARYGA010007663.1:0-70772 GCA_030545235.1 Helianthus tuberosus | reverse complement strand
TCCTATAAGTGTGGATCCGAAACCCTTGCATAGGCATGCTTCTTTTAACCTCTCTGGGATGGGGTTGATCTCCATCCTTTCTCTATATTGAGCTACATGTTCTTCTGGATCCGTTGAACCATCATACAGCTTCATAGTTGGTATTTGGAACCTTTTGGGTATCTCAGCATCACAAATGGGTGGTGCAAAATGAGATATCCTATGGCTCCCATCTGCAATTTCAGGGATGGGCTTAACCACTCCTGGAACGCTGGATATCATATCCTTCAGCTTCTGTAATTCCCTAGCCATAGCTTGATTGATACCTGTATCCTACATAGAGCCATGGTTAGTGTTATAAGAATTATTAAAAGTGTTACCTCCCATAGGATTCGAGTTTGGAATTGCAGATGTGAATCCATATTGACGGGATTCTGGCATGATCGAAGGACCAGAAGAAGCAATGGTCTGCATCGGAATGAAGTCTCCTTGGTGAACATCTGAACTTCCAGGTTGCATAGTTCTTAAGGATCCATGATCCTGAGAGATGTTGGATCCTTGATATACTGGAAATGAGGGTCTTGGAGGATAATCCATGGATCCAAAAACCTGCAATGGGGATCCTTGAGGTTGAAAGGAGGATCCGTGAACCTGAGAGGATCCGTGAACCTGAGAGGATCCTTGAACCTGAGAAGATCCTTTAACCTGAGAGGATCCTTGAGCTGGCCGTGTCCCTATGTATCCTCCTGAACTGGTGAAGGATCCTTGATGTTGAAAGAAGGATCCCTGATGCTGAACAGAGGATCCTGAAGGTTGAAAGTAGGATCCTAGAGCCTGAGTCATTGCCGACGATCCATAATGCATTCCTGTTAATCCACCCAGGTATTGGACATCCGGAGCTGCAGAATGCTAGGAGGTTATGACCGGAGTGTCAAAATTCAGCGATCTAGGCATCAATGGGGAATGATCCTCCACTGATCTCTTCTGTTTCTTGATATCACTAATCTCCTTGAGGATCCTTTTGTTGGTCTTATCCTGCTGTTGTATGTGGTCCTTCATCTGCAAAAATCAAAGTAAAAAGATCACTAGTAGTAGGATTAAAAGAAACAGAAGAAGTTGGTGGTTTTGAAAAAATGGGGCTTGGTCTCTCTGCAGCATTCTCAGCATTCTTCTGAGATCCAGAAGGTGGTGGAGGCAAAGGTGGAACGCCCTGTGAAGAACTGATTGCCGGCATTGAAATTGAAGCGCTCTTCGCTGAGGAAGCCATCTGCTTGGTTGTAATGAACCGAAATGATCACAAAAACAAAAATTTCTTAGGAATGAAGCACCAATTGCCCCACGGTGGGCGCCAAACTGTTTTGGTCAAAAATCAAGCAAGGATAATGCAACCAAATCTTTTGTTGTGGGGTGTGATGCTTGAATCTATGAACAATTGTATGAACAATTTGCAAATCGAATAAATAGGTGACACAAGGATTTATACGAGGAAAAAGCCCTTGATCAAGAGTTGATCTCCGGCATAAAAAACCTCGGGTGATGGAAACTACCGATCACTAACTAAGATTAATCAAAAGGTTGTTACAACTCGGGATGATAACAAGCTTGTTACAAGGATCACTAGTGTGCAAAAGTGCAAAAGTGTATGAAATCGCCAAGTGAACTGCTGAGAGCTGTTCGAGAGTGTGTGTTTTTTGCTAAATTAGCCAAGTGTTCTAAATCAAGTTTGTTATCCCCTTTTTAAAATTAGAAATAACTAAACTAACTAACTATCCGCTAATTGTGCAAGCTCCCCACGACCTCCATAACGTTAACAAAGCCATGCACGTGCAGAATATTGAGAGCATATTCCCCAAGAATATCGGCAAGAGTTAGTCCATGCCCATACTCCTGCAAAACAAGCTCATGCATAATGAAGACAATCGTTAGTATAAGGATAACAATAAGGATCCTGAATCCTGATCCTGCAACTCCTACTGAGGATCTTTAATTCAAACAGAATTCATGATCCTTGCAGTACTTGAGGATCCATGATCCTTAGGATTGGAAAATCCTCCCCTAAAAACAATAGCCTTAATTTGCTCTGGACTTGCTTCAATGCCTCTTTTAGTTACCATATAACCTAGGAACTTGCCTGCTTTAACACCAAAGTGACACTTTGAAGGATTCAGCTTCATATTGAATTGGTCAAGGATATTGAATGCTTCCTCCAGGTCTTTAAGATGATCCTCAGCTCTCTTGGACTTAACCACCATGTCGTCTATATAGACTTCCATAGTGTGTCCAATTTGTTCCTTAAACATCATATTGACTAGCCTTTGATAAGTAGCACCTGCATTCCTTAGTCCAAATGGCATAGCAATATAACAATAGATACAAGTTGGGGTTATAAAGGTTGTATCCTCTTGATCAGATGGTTCCATCTGAATTTGTTGAAATCCAGATGAAGCATCCATAAAAGTTAACAACTCATGACCCGCGGTAGCACCCACCATGGAGTCAATGTGGGGTAATGGGAAAGGATCCTTGGGACATGCCTTGTTTAGATTTGTGAAATCCACACATACCCTCCACTTTCCGTTTTTCTTTTGAGCAACAACCACATTGGCTAACCATCTTGGATACTTAACCTCTCTAATCATACCTGCTCGAAGTAAGACAGTCTACCTCCTCCTGGATAATGGCATTCCTCTCAGGTGCAAACTTCCTTCTCTTTTGATGTATGGGCTTGAATGCCCTGTCAATACCAAGTTTATGAGTAATTATATCTTTAGAGATACCTGTCATATCTTCGTGTTTCCATGCAAAGGTAGTTTTTCTCCTCTTGAGGAAGGATACTAGATCCTGTTCAATGTTATTGAGGATCCCTGATCCTATGAAGACTTTGGAATCAGGATCATGAGGATCCACAAGGATTTCTTTCACATCCTGTTCTCTTGCCTCCAAGACATCTCTTGGAGGATACTTTAGTTGCTATTGCTCCCTTGGTCTTGAGGCTGGCTTCATTGATGAGGTGCTTCTTGTTGGTCACTCTCAATCTTTATCACCCCCCATGGACTAGGAAGCTTTACACATTGGTGATATGTAGATGCAACTGTCTTCATGTCATGTATCCATGGCCAGCCAAGGATAACATTGCAAGAAGATAAGCAATCTATAACACAAATTTTTTTATAAGAATGAAGTCCTTCAATGTAGATGGGAAGTTTAATGTCCCCCAATGTATTCTTGGTTTCTCCGCTGAATCCCACAAGAACTGAGGATCTTTGGATAATGTCTGATTCAGGGATATTCATCTTCTTGAGGACATCAAGCTGAATGATATTCACCGAGCTTCCTCCATCGATTACGATCCTGTGAACAAAATGGTTAGAAATGAACAAAGTAATAACCAGACCATCATGATGAGGATCCTGAACATCAACACGATCATCCTCATCAAAAGTTATAACTTTCTTCTATGTAACAGTAGAGGTCCGGATGGGTCTATCTCCATTATCCATCTTGGTTTCCTTGGCATGTCTCTTGGCTGCTGAAAAGGAAGTACCACAAATATCTGATCCACCAGATATGAAGTTTATAACTTGTGCATCTGCTGGAGGAGCAGGAGCTCTTTCTGGGATCTTCTCAGGATCCTGGATCCTTGACTTCTTCCTTCCCAAAAGTTCCTTTAAGTGCCCCTTGCTTAACAAGTAACCAATTTCTTTTCTAAGTACAATACACTCTTCAGTGAGATGTCCGAAATCCTCATGATATGCACACCATTTGGACTTGTCTTTTGTTGCGGCTGGTTTATCACTCTTCCTTGGCCATCTTGCTTTCTCACCTAGATTCTGCATTGCAAGAATTAGTTCATTGTTATCAACAGAAAAACAATATTCAGAAATGGGAGGATAATCCTCATCATCCTCTTCCTGTTCTACTGCATGCACGTTCTGGTTATCAGATTTGTTGTAGGACTTGAACTTGTTGTTCCTGAAGTAGGATCCTTGTTTTTCCTGCTTCGAGGATCCTGCTAGTCTTTCCTGGATCCTTTTAGCATCCTCTAATCGGGTGAATCTAAGGGCCCTGGTTCTCACTTCATCAAGATTCCTGCATGGAGTCATGACAAGATCATCATAGAATAATGAATCCTTAAGTAAACCCATTTTAGAGGCTTCCACAGCCGTAGCTATATCCAGATTAGGAATATCTAAGGATTCTTTACTAAACTTAGTGATGTAATCTCTAAGTGATTCAGTTTGACCTTGTGTTACCCTATATAGATCACTAGTTAAACGTTCAAATTTTCTACTACATGAGAATTGACTATTAAACAGATTAACTAGATTAGCAAATGAAGTAATAGAGTAAGGGGGAAGACTTAGCAGCCATTTAAGAGCTGATCCTGTGAGTGTGGATCCAAAACCCTTGCATAGACATGCTTCCTTTAACCTCTCAGGAATTGGATTGATCTCCATCCTTTCTCTGTATTGAGCTACATGTTCCTCTGGATCCGTCGAACCATCATACAGCTTCATAGTCGGTATCTGGAACCTTTTGGGTATCTCAGCATCACAAATAGGTGGTGCAAAACGAGATATCCTATGGCTGCCATCTGCGATTTCAGGAATGGGCTTAACCACTCCTGGAACGCTGGATATCATATCCTTCAGTTTCTGTAATTCCCTAGCCATAGCTTGATTGATACATGTATCCTGCATAAAGCCATGGTTAGTGTTGTAAGAATTATTTAAAGTGTTACCTCCCGGAGGATTCAGGTTTGGAATCCCAGATGTGAATCCATATTGACGAGATTCTGGTATGATTGAAGGACCAGAAGTAGCAATGGTCTGCATTGGAATGAAGTCTCCTTGATGAACATCTGAGCTTGAGGGTTGTACAGTTCTCAAGAATACCTGATCCTGAAAGATGTTGGATCCTTGGTACGTTGTGACTGGGGGTCTTGGAGGATAATCCATGGATCCGTAAACCTGCGATGAGGATCCTTGAACCTGAAAGGAGGATCCTTGAACCTGGGAGGATCCTTTAACCTAAGAGGATCCTTGGACCTGAGAGGATCCTTGAACCTGAGAGGATCCTTGAACCGTGTGCGTCCCCATATATCCTCCTGAGCTGACGAAGGATCCTTGATGCTGGAAAGAAGATCCCGAAGGCTGAAAATAGGATCCTGAAGGCTGGAAGTGACATCCTAACGCCTGACTCATGATTGTTTTTCCATAACGCCTTCCCAATGGTTCACTCTGGTACTGGATATCCGGAGCTGCAGATTGCTGGGCAGTTATAGCTGGAGTGTCGAAATCCAGTGACCTTGGTATCAGAGGAGAGTGATCCTCCCCAGATTTCTTCTATTTCTTGATGTCACCAATCTCCCGGAGGATCTTTTCATTGGTTTTATCCTGCTCTTGTATGTGATCCCTCATCTGCAAAATCAAAGAAAAAAGATCACTAGTAGTAGGGTTAGAAGAAACAGCAGAAGTTGGTGGTTTTGGGAAAATGGGGCTTGGTCTCTTTGCAGCATTTTCAGCATTCTTCTGGGATCCAAAAGGTGGTGGAGGCAAAGGTGGAACGCCCTGTGAAGAAGTGACCGCCGGCATTGAACTTGAAGTGTTCTTCGATGAAGAAGCCATGTGGTTGAAGATGATGAACCAAAATGAACACAATGAGCAAAACTTTTCAGAAATGAAGCACCAATAGCCCCACGGTGGGCGCTAAACTGTTTTGGTCAAAAATCAGGCTAGGATAATGCAACCAAATCTTTGTTGTGAGGAATGATGCTTGAACAAATGTATGAATAACTTGCAAATGTTATGAACAAATGACTCAAGGATTTATACGAGGAAAAAGCCCTTGATCAAGAGTTGATCTCCGGCATAAAAAACCTCGGGTGATGGAAACTACCGATCACCAACTACAATTAAACAAATGATTGTTACAACTCGGGATGATAACAAGCTTGTTACAAGGATCACTATAGTGTAATGTGTATGAAATCACCAAGTAAACTGTCGAAAGCTATTGAGAGCTGTTTCGAGTGTGTGTGTTTGCTAAAATTAACCAAGTGTTCTAATTCAAACTTGTTATCCCCTTTTAAATTTAGAAATAACTAAAACAACTAACTATCCGCAATTCATGCTAGCTTCCCACGATCTCCATAACGTTCACTAAGCCATGCACGTGCGGAATATTGAGAGTATATTCTCCAAGAATATCGGCAAGACCAAGTCTAAGGCGTATACTCCTGCAAAACAAACTCAAACATAGCAAAGACAATCGTTAGTGTAAGGATAACCATGAGGATCCTGAATCCTGATCCTGCAACACCTTCTGAGGATCCTTAATTCAAACAGAATTGAGGATCCGTGATCCTAGCAGTACTTGAGGATCCGTGATCCTTAGGATTGGAAAATCCTCCCCTAACAGTAAACTTTTAGAAACCTTTAAAAACTTGCTCAAAAACACAACTAAAAGCTTGGTTTTAACAAGGAAGAGAGCCGAAGCTCTGATACCCCTTGTAGGTCCACTCGGAGGCTCAAGATAAACCTACTCCCTTGTTATGTATCACACACACGAGTGCGGAATCTAAGTGTATGTGTAAACCAAGCCAAAGAACACAAAATACAAGAAAAGATTCAAAGTTTAAAGCTCATGTATAAATTCCAGCAGAGTTTGGTTACAATGATAATACAAGAAAATGCTCTCAAACTTTGCTAGTGTGCTCTCTCTTTTGTTATGTGCTGCAAGTCTGATATATATAGCCAAATACCCAGTAACATTACGAAGAATGTTACTAGGCCACATACATATGACGAAAGACCCAGGCCCATTATACAAATGGGTTTTTCCCCAGCATCCACGAAAAACCATACCCACGAATAAGGTTCTTCGGCAAGCAACATACGAAAGACCAAGGTTCTTCGTTGCCTTGTTCTTCGTTGATGGATATGGGACAAAGAAGGTTCTTCGTGAACACCCATACTGTCCATGGTCTTTAGTGGGTTGGCTGCACACAGACACATATATGCAGAATATAATACAGACAGCAGCAAACAATACACAAACAACTAACAGACTGCATATGTGCAGCTGTTTTACATCAAATACAATCTAAACGTCGTACCGAGTCAAGATAGGAGGATATCTTGACCTCGGTCTTCACTTCGTAACACAGTCGAACCGAGTCGCATCCACACTAATATGCATCTACAATATATTATAGAGAATAATACTTTAGATAGATACTTACATAATTCTGCTCGGCTTCCGGGTCAACCCAATTCCCATCTTTATTGGTGTGAGTTTTGCGGTATGTATCAAGATGTTTCAAACCCTATTTAACATTAAAACTTAGATTAGACATTAAATAAACATATACATACAAACACACACATATAAAACATTACATGTTTGTAGGCGGTGCTACTGTATTACGTTGTACCCCCACGTGTGGCTAGGGTTTAACTTGGGATACCGGGTGCGGATACAGGAAATAGCGGCGATATGTTGGATGTCGCGGCTAATAGTGTCGCCGCTATTGGTCCTTTTTCTTGTAGTGTGATGTCGGTATCTTTTGTGTTGGTATTTTTAACCTACTTACATAATTCTAAACCATGGGTGATAGGCAGACCTTCGTGACAATTTGAAAGGTCATGGTATCACTTATATATACAAGTCTATTATTTTAGACACCTGAAATTTATCATATGTGATATACCAAATTCTACTATTTCAGACACAACACAATAAGACACGACGCGATAAGAAACGATGACCTGAAATGCTAGACAAGAACACGACACACATATTTTTTCCAAACACAAACACGTACAACCTGTTTAGAAATAGGTCAACACAAAACGACCTGTTAACAAAACTATTTAGGGACACGATAAATATCACATATTTAGAAACCACTTTAGTGAAATAAAAATTGCCAAAACTTCACAAAAGTCTTAACTAATACATAATCCTCAACATAATAATCCTTAACATATTAATTCTTAGCAAAACTAAAACAAAAATCCATAAAAGTCAAATCATAACATCAGTGGTGGACCTTAGCTTTTTTTCATGGGGGGTAGGGGGTGGGGTCATGGGGCAATCGGTGGCTTAACCAAACTTTTAAGGGGGCGATCTAGATTTTTGCATAATAAATACACTAATGTTTTTTACGGGGGTGGTTGCCTCCCATCAATACACATAGGTACACCGCTTATACCAATCATTTGATCACAACTTTAAGTTTGGGGTGTGTAAAAAACCGAATTGACCGGCCCATATCCAAATTAACCGATGAAACTAAACCAAAAGGAACCAACAAAAAAACTGATGGGTCGGTTAATTTTTTTTTTTTGTGGCTATCAATGTTTCTATACCCGTCATAACCGAATCAAACCGACATGTTGTAAAATCTTTGTTGGATTTTGGACTATTCAGCATTTTGTCAGTATTTGATATTCAGCATTTTGTTAGTATTTGATATTTTTTGTTGAACGTTTTTTTGGATTTATGGTTATATCATATGGTTTTGGTTAAAGGTTTGTATGAATTTAAGGATTATATAATAGCATTTTGTTTGAATATTCAGTAATAGTTGGTATTAATATTATGAACTATATGAATTCTTATTGCAATGTATTATACTGCTATAAAGAAATGTATAATAACATTTTTTTCCATGGTAAAAAAATAATAATTTAAGCCCAAACTTTAGACCCAAATAATGCACGACTATATTGTTTTGCACTATTATTAGCTAAGCCAAAATTCATGGTTAACCGAACCGCTATAACCTTCAAAACAGATTAACCGAAACTATCATAACCGATCGTTTGTGGTTATGCATTAACCGATATCTCGGTTATTGTTATGGTTTTCAGCCAAAACCGACCCATGCGCACCACTACTTTAGGTCACCACCGGGTAATCCATTAACCAACTCAGATTGTTGAAAATCACATATATAAATAATGAAGATGAAGATCAAATAAAATTGAAACAAACAAACTAGATTGCATTTGATTTCAACTTTCCTAGTATTAGATTAAATACATATCAACGTTCAACTATGATTAATTTGATATCAACTGTTTTGGTCAAAAATTACCGAAGCAATTAAGTGATCAAATTAGTTAAGTGAGGTAGTGTGCTAAGAATGTGTGTTGAAAATATGCTAATTAAGTTGTTTGCAAAAACAGTTATCAGGATACGGCTCAGGATATCGAGCTATATCTACAATCAAACAATGAGCAAAAATGTAAAGGGTGACGCGGGATGTACGAGGAAAGCCCTTGATCAATCTAGATCGTCGGTACAAAACCTCGCGAGCTGACAATCGCAGCTGCCTTGTTCTTCTTATTACTTCAAATGTCAGTATACAGTGCCGGATATGATGCGGATCGACTAAGTGTTACAATGTGATTTCGATACAAGTGTAAATGTGTTATGAGTGTTTGCAGCTAGAGAGAAAGAGAGTTCAAAGGATTGTGTGTGCTCTTATCTGATCCGATCAATCTATTTATAGTAAAAAGAAACTAACTAACTAGCCTATAAATCCGGGATATATGGAATATTCCCTTTGTGAACGTTGTAGTCCACGTCTTCCGGCTTCAACGGCTATAATCTAATAGATTTTCCCGAGTCTTGTGGAGAAGAAGTCCATTTGAACGTTAGAGACTTGCACCATTTAATCTGCACGTGAGTTAATTAGTTACTACCAGGATATCGTATCAGGATGTTACCAATATCCTGATCCGGTATCCTGGTCACAACAAAAAGAAACATAGTCAGAATATTATTCAGGATATATGAACAGAAAATCACCCATAACAATTGTCCCCAAAATATATCTGTTG
Source organism: Helianthus tuberosus (assembly GCA_030545235.1). Classification (NCBI taxonomy): domain Eukaryota; kingdom Viridiplantae; phylum Streptophyta; class Magnoliopsida; order Asterales; family Asteraceae; genus Helianthus; species Helianthus tuberosus. Next base: position 60,942 of record JARYGA010007663.1, on the reverse strand, counting down.
GTATACCAATTCCAACGGATATATTTTAAAGCTTATCTCTTAAATCGAGGTTATTAAGTCAAAGCAACGATTGATGTGACACGCTACAACTTCCCATACGATATTTACTCAACACCCCCTATATTCAGCCTATAATTAGTCGAATTATTCTGCATTATGATCATCACACTTCGAGCAAATTTCAGGTATTTTCTTTCCTTTCCTGTTTTTTTCTTTGTTTAAATCACTCGTTTCTTGGTTGAGATTTTCCATGGCTGCTCGAACTTGATCCTAAACGGCATACTCCTTTCCTACCTTTCATAACCAGAACCTGCTAAAAGAACCCTCAAAAGAGGTGTGTTCATTCGATAATGCTGATATCGCGGCCTTACGAGCTTCCGGTGCCTTCCCCACCGGAGCAATCTTCCGTCCGTTTAACCGAGAGGTCCGATCGGATTTTTGTTCCGACGAGTGGGTATCATTTTTTGCTTATCCTTTCTTAATAGGGCTCCAATATCCATTCCCAGGCTTCATATCTCGTTTTTTCGAACTTACTGGCCTTAGTTTTGCCCAGACCATGCCCATGGTTTGGCGTGTGTTAGTCACCCTGGAGCAGATCAAAGCTCGTCACATGCCTAACTTGTGCATCGAAGATCTTCTGATGGCCTATCGTCTAAGGTCCCATGGTTCCAGTCGGTTTCTCCTTTTTTCTATCTCCAAAGATCCTCTCATTCTTAAAGCTACCAAGAACGAGGATAAATGGAGACGAAAATTCTTTTTTTGTAAAAAGGGATTCCATTGACAAGGGTTTTGACCTTCCTAAGAGATGGTTGACTTCCGGTAGGATTTAGGGCTTTAGGAATATCCCCAATCGTATCCCGAGACTACATCTTGAACTGATATCCTGATATATTCGTTTTTTTTTTTTTTTTGCAGCAAACTTCAAGGAATTGGCTCCTCCAAGTGCTGAATCAAAAGGAAGAATAAAGGAAATCTTCAAGCTCCCAGAAAGTGAGAGGACTTTTACCCTGCTATACATAAGTCCAAGCCAAAGATCAAGTTCCAACATGTCTGGTAAGCATGATTTCACAAGTTATTTTCATTTTTTTCAAATCAATTATATCTTAAAAGTATAATAAGACTGAGTGTTTCTTCCCCTCATGTAGTGCCGGTTATCAATCTTGAAAGCTTCCAGCTTGATGAGTTAGACAGTTACTCTGACCTCACGTCCGTTAAGCAAGAAACCAATCCTAAGCCAGCTGCCACACCAAAGCCTACCGGTTCGAAAACCTCTACTGCACCCAAAGCTCCCCCGGCATCCAGGACTCGAGCCTCCAGCTCCCGGAAGAGGAAGGAAGCAGACTACCCTGCTACACCCCACGCTTTCCCATTCGAGAACTATGGGTTTCCAGAGTCCAGCAAATTCATGACCGGCTTCCTCAACCAGGTTCGTATCCTTGACCTACATCCTGCACCATATGCTGGTTATAAATGTCAATAAAGGTTAATACCTGTTTCCTTATTTTGCAGGGTCTGGAACACCTAGTGTTCCTTTATGAAGACGCATGTGGCTTGAACACCTTGCTAGAGAGCAAGCTGAAAAAGGCCGAAGCCACCATCGCGGACCAAGTAGCGATCGCCACCGCCAAATCAGAGCACTACGAAGCCAAGTACAAGGCAATGGCCCAAGAGCACCAGTCTGCCATCCAGAAGATCACCCACGAGGCCCAAGCCAAGTCCGACGATGCCCAAGTTCAACACGAGCAGGATATGGCTTCATACCGGGAAAGCCTCAAGAATTCTGTTGTCATCTCCCTCCTCCAGGCTAGACTGAAAATGGCCTATGAGGCTATGGCTATGGGCTTTGAATGCCGTTCATGGAACATCAAGGCTTGGGAGGTGAAGCTGAAAGATCTTGGTGGTAATCCCGTGGAGCCCCCTGTGAAGTCTGCGGCGGAGGAGCCTGCCAAGGTGGCCGAGAAGGTGGATAATGCTAGTGCTTCAAAGGATGATGGCGGCGATGCTGGAATGAATGCTGGAGAGGATGTCGGAAAGGATGCTGCCGATGAAGCCATGGTGGAAGAGGGTGATGCCCCTTAAAAGCAGAGAAGTGGGCGATGATGGATATTCGTGCCTAGGCCAGAGCCCACTTTTTAAAATTTGATGGTTGTGGTCTGTTAAACAATTTCTATTTCTTGTCTTTGAACAATTTACATTTCCTGCACTAAGACAATATGATGGCTAAAGGTGGATGGGTCCTGGGTTTCAGGATGAAGCCCTTGGTCATCAATTAGTATCGTTTATTTTGAACAATATAACGGTTGGAGGTGGATGGGTCTTGGTTTGAGATGAAACCTTCAACTGTTAGGTAAATATGATAAAAAAACTAACTGTGCTTTTGGCAGATGGATCTCTGTTTGAGATGAAACCAAAAGCACAACTTTTGTTATGTTAATAATATAACTTCCTTTTGACTTATTCATTGTTGCTTTTCAATTCTTGTTGTGCATTGCTTAATTTGAATTCCAATGTTCCAAACTTAGTACAATTTTTTTTTTTTAAATATCCTGATCAGTATACTCGCAAATATCCTATTAAGACTTTCGTCAAATAGGGTTTTTATAACTCAAACAATTCAGCAGAGGTTTTCAAAGAAAAAAGGATAGTTCATTTATTTTACAAAGTTTGTTTTGATAACACTTGTTTGACTAGAATACAGTTTTAGTTTTTAACCCAAGTACCATATCCCAAATATTCCAACCTAATATCCTGAAACATATTCTGAAAATACATTTTGAGAATATATCCTGAGAATATATCAGGATATTTAAGCTTTTGTCAAACATAGTTTCAAAAATTCAAAATGATTCAAATAGGGTTTATAAAGGAAAGATCATACCAGGAATAGAGTGTAACCCTATTCTCAAACTTCAATCCTTTTGCAATTTTTCCAACGAAGATGTCCCCAGTCCGGGATACTTAGTGTACTAGGTCCAAGCTTGATCCTTTGAGTTTTTCATAATTACCTCAGTAGGAATGTCCCATGTGCATAATGTCTTTGAACACTTAGAAATCAATTGCAACTTCTTCGAATAATTTTTGTATTACAGGGGATAAACCCTAAAATATACTGGAGATAAATCCTTAATGTACTGGGGATAAACCCATAAGTACTCTGGGGAAAATCCCAAATTTTCATGCGCTACAGGCGGGAGTGTACAAACTCCAAGACTTAGAAAGGTGAAAACCTTTAAACCTTAGAGAGTATGAAAATACCCTTTTCGCGAGAGAGGGTGATCAATCCTCATATACCTTTAGGATCCAGGATATAGCCAACAATAACGAAATTGTCAGCCACTTTTACATGGACTGGTCCTGCTATCTTGAACTATCCCTGGATAACTTGCGCTCCAGGCGGGGTGTTTAATCCCAATTCGAGAGAAAGGTGAATACCTTTAAACCTGTGGAGGGATCAGGATCCCTTAAACGTGAGAGAGGGGGCCAATCCTCTAATCTTTCAAAGCATCCTGAGTGTGTATCCTGGAGCTATATCCCGAAGCATATACTGTAAAACAACTATAAACTATGGTGGGTGTTAGCCTGGCTAACACACCTCTGATGCCTAAGTCAGTATTGGGTTCAATAGAATAAACAATATCAAATATATTAAAGAGATAGAATTCATACCATCCTGAGTTAGAAATTAAATTCTAAACTCACTTGAAATAGAGCTTTAGGTGTATAGCATTCCAGGATCTTGGTAGCATATCCCCTCCATATTCTTGAGTCGGTATGCTTCTTTCCCTGATTCTGATTCAATCTCATAAGGTACTTCCCACTTTGGAGCTAACTTTCCATCAGCAGGATTAGTAGTATTCTGAAAAGCCTTTCTTAATACCCAATCTCCAACCTAAAACCTTCTAGTCCTTATATTTTTGTTATATGCTCTGGATATCCTCTGTTGATATGCTGCCATCCTTAGCTTTGCTGCATCTCTTTTCTCATCAATAGTATCCAATTCCTGGCAGAGGGCTTCAGGATTTCGCTCAGGATCCCGGAGGTTGGATCTCGCCGTAGGTATCATCATTTCTGTCGGGATCACAGCTTCTGCTCCAAATACTAAGGAAAATGGGGTTTGGCCAGTTGCACTTTTTACTGTCGTTCAATCAGCCCATAAAACAAAGGGTAATTCTTCTCCCCATCTCCCCTTCTTAGCCCCAAGTCTTTTCTTCAAATTGTTGACAATTATCTTGTTCGAGGATTCTGCTTGTCCATTCGCTTGAAGATGTACCGGTGTGGACGTGATCATTTTAATTCCCTAACTCTTGCAAAAGTCAGTGGTCCTCCTACTTATAAACTGAGAACCATTGTCACAAATTATCTCAACTGGCACTCCAAATCTAGTCAGGATATTCCTTTTAATGAAGGATACTACTTTCGGGTCTCTAACTTGAACAAATGCTTCAGCTTCAAGCCATTTAGAGAAATAATCAGTCATTGCCAACATGAAGACTTTTCCTCCTGGAGCCTTTGGCAATTTTCCAACTATATCCATTCCCCACTTCATGAATGGCCAAGGGGAAGCGATAGGATAAAGTGGCTCAGCAGGTTGATGTAATATATTACTGTGTCTTTGACATGCATCACATCTTCAAGCATATTCTGCAGCATCTTTCCTCATCGTCGGCCAATAGTATCCTGTTCTTAATACCTTCGAGAATAACGACCTGCCCACATTATGGTTACCACAATCCCCTTCGTGTATATCCTGAAGCACTTCTTTGGTTTCTGGATCCTCCAAGCACCTCAGATATGGTCCTGCAAGAGATTTCTTGTACAAAATATTATTTATGATAGTGAATCGTGATACCTTCATTCTAAAGGCCTTAGGATTTTTATCCTTCGGTATGTGTCCTTCCTTGAGATATCTCATGATTGGAGTCGTCTAGGACTTAGGATCCTCCTCGGGATACTCATCATCAGGATCCTGAATACTTACTACTTCCTTATCCTGAGATTTGAGAAGATCCGTCGCAGGATACAGAATATGTAATATTGGTATTTGGGTTCCCTCCGGTATCCTGACTGACGATCCTAGATTTGCCAAGGGATCAGCTTCAGCATTATCCTCTCTCGGTACCTGTTCAAGTGTAAAAAACATCGAAATATCCTGCTAATTTTTTGAGAATTTCAAGATACTCGATCAACTTCTCACCTTTAACTGCATAGGTCCCATTAAAATGATTAGTAATTAACAAGGAATCAACAAATACTTGTAAACCCTTGATATTCATGCTCTTAGCCAATTCTAATCCTTCAATTAAAGCTTCATATTCTGCTTCATTATTAGTGGTAGGAAACCCACATCTAATAGCCTGGGGTAATATGTCCCCCTATGGCGATTTTAGTAGTATACCCAAACCTACACCTCTTACATAGATGCACCATCAGTATATAATGTCCAGGATTCTACATTTTCTCCTAGCTGTTGTACTTCTAGGTCTACTTCACTTTGAATATCACTACTGAAATCAGCCACAAAGTCAGCTAGAGCCTGAGACTTTATGGTATTTCTAGGTTCATATATTAGATCATAGGCACTTAATTTCACTGACCACTTAGCCATCCTACCTGACATCTCGGGTTTCCTAAGCACATTTTTAATAGGATAGTTAGTTTTAACATGAATCCTATGTGTCTCGAAATAATGTCTAGGTTTTGTTGACGCCATAACTAGGGCTAATATTAATTTTTCTAAATGAGAATATCTAGTTTCAGCATCTAATAAACGTTTACTAACATAATAGACAGGATATTGCTGACCTTCATGATCCTTTACAAGGATAACACTTACTGCATTCCCTGATACTGCAAGATACAAGGATAATGGTTCACCATCCTCAGGCTTCATCAATAGAGGTGCGGTTGAAAGATACTACTTCAAATCCTGCAAGGCTGTTTCATCCTTCTCTCCCCATTCGAATTTCTTATTCTTCTTCAGGATATCATAAAATTCCTTGCATTTTTTCGAGGATCTTGAGATAAATCTGTTTAATGCTGCTACTCGCCCTGTTAATCTTTGAACATCTGTCATATTTGAAGGTGACTTGATATCCAAGATAGCTTTAATCTGCTCCGGGCTTGCTTTAATCCCCCTTTTCATCACCATGTATCCTAGAAACTTTCCTGCTCCCACTCCAAAATGGCATTTGGCAGGATTTAGTTTCATGTTGTATTGGTCCAGGATATCGAATGCTCCCTTAATATCCTGGAGGTGATCCTCAGCCTTTTTAGATTTTACTACCATGTCATCGATGTACACCTCCATGGTGTCCCCCAGCTTGTCTTTTAACATCATGTTCACCAATCTTTGGTATGTTGCACTTGCATTTTTTAAACCAAAAGGCATAGCAGTATAACAATAAATACATGTTGGTGTCATGAAAGCAGTATCCTCCTGATCCAAGGGTTCCATTTGAATCTGCTGGAATCCTGAGGAAGCATCCATGAAGGTCAACATCTCGTGGCCAGCAGTAGCATCCACCATAGAATCAATATGTGGTAGAGGAAATGGGTCTTTGGGACAAGCTTTGTTCAAGTCTGTGTAATCTACACAGACTCTCCATTTCCCGTTTTTCTTTTGCACCACAACTACATTTGCCAGCCATTTGGGAAATTTCACTTCCCTAATCATCTTGCTCTTTAATAATCTTTCAACTTCTTTCTGAATGATCGCGTTTCGTTCTGGAGTAAACTTCCTTCGTTTCTGTTGGACAGGCTTGAAAGACCTATCAATTCCTAGCTTGTGAGTTATAATATCCTTGGAAATACCTGACATATCCTTGTGTTTCCATGCGAACGTCGACATCCTGCATTTCAAAAAGTTAGTCAATTGATCTTCAATATCCTGAGGGATATTGGTTCCCACGAGCACCGAGATATCTGGATTATCCTGATACAGGATAACTTTCTTTACATCATGTTCCGAAGCCTCCATGATATCTTGGGCTCGCATCTTTAATTGCTATGTTGCACTAGGCTTTGTCGAGGATTTCATCGAAGAAGAATAACACTCCTTTGCTTCCTGCTGATCACTTTCCACCTTGACTACTCCCCAAGGGGTAGGGATCTTGATGCATTGATGATTGGTTGATGGCACAGCTTTCATATCATGGATCCAAGGCCTACCTAATATAATATTATAGCAGGATAAGGAGTCCATGACACAAAATTGAGTAGACCCCTTCAAAATACACGGGCAACTTTATCTCCCCTACGGTATTCCTAGCTTCTCCACTGAAACCAACAAGCACAGTGGATTTCGAAGTAATATCCATCGGGGATACATTCATCCTTTTCAACGTTTCTAGCTGAATTATGTTGACGGAGCAGCTATTATCCACCAGTATCATGCGCACAAAATGGTTAGCAACATATAACGTTATTACCAAAGAATCATGGTGAGGATCCTGGACAGTATCCATGTCATCGCTATCGAACGTGATCACTTTATTAGTTTTGAGGGTTAACATCCTGGTTGGCTTATCTCCCCTTTCTGCCTTGGTTTCCTTCGCGTGCCTTTTCGCCGCAGAATATGATGTCCCGCAAATGTCGGATCCTCCTGAAATGAAATTAATTATCTTGGCATCCGTAGGAGGTGATGCTGCTCGTTCCTGATCCTTCTCAGTATCCTGACCCTTATTCTTCTTTCTTCCTAGGAGATCCTTCAGATATCCCTTGCTCAAGAGATAGCTTATTTCTTTCCTTAGAGCAATGCAATCCTCAGTAACATGTCCGAAATCCTCGTGGAAGGCACACCATTCGAACTTATCCTTCCAATCAACTTTTTGTTGATTCTTCCGGGGCCATCTTGCTTTGTCTCCTAAACCCTACATAGCATACATCAGTTCAGGTATATTGTTGGTGCATACGTCTGTCGACTTCGTCTTGTATCGAGTCTTGTAATAGGTTTGATAGATCAAGTCACTTAGAACGAGAAAAACTGGAAACTGGACAAAACAAGCCAGTTCATACGAATTGGCCAGTTCACATGAACTGGACAAGGCCACTTCATGCGAACTGGAACTTGTCCACTTCATGCGAAGTGGCTGGCCTATATATAGGGAGCTTAGTCATTTCATTTGGAACTTCTCCCATTCCAGCAGCGAAGCTCTGCCGAAGTGTCTACAGGTCTGTAAACGTGTCATATCAATATACAAGATGGTTAAACTACTTTCTAGTGCAAATCAAGCTGAACCGATACCGAAACGTCTGTTTCCGCCTCTCATTTTGGTCAAAAACTCTTCTGATCGACTCGTTTAGGTCGTTTCTCGAGCCTACAAGTGGTATCAGAGCTCAGGAGGAAGAGTTCTACCGATTTAGCTTGTTTTTCATCAAAAAAATCTGTTTCTACTCCATTCTTCATGATTTTTCAAAATTTAAACAAGATTTTCCGGATGAAATTGATTGATTTTGAAATATAACGTTCGAAACAGTGGTTTAATCAATCTGTGAAAGTTTCAGATCTTAAAACAGTTTAAAACTTGTTCAATTTGGTAAAAAAACCGACCAGATCGTTTGAGAGATATCCAATTCACACGAACAGAACTTTAAACTCAGATCTACAGCAATTCAGTGGACGTTTTTGAACATTTTATACATCATTATGATCGGAATTCATTGAAGAACAATCCTTGAACATATCAGATCCTTATTCAATCAAAAATGTGATAATAATTGGTAAAATATCATCAGATCGTTTGAACAATGGCACAATTCGTTTGAGATTTTGAATCCCAGTTCGTATCAGTTTAGACGAACTGAGTTTTGAATCTCTGTTCGCATCACTTTCCTGATCGTTTGAAGAGTTCAGTTCGTTTGTTCTTCTCCAGGTCGTCTGAAACAGTTGATTCAGGTCGTTTATATCATAATGATCAATTTGTCAAAAGCTACACCGGTTCGTATGAAGTGATTCATCCAGTTCGTTTGAAAGGTCATATGAAGTGACCAGTATACCAGTCCGTGTGAACTTACCTCGTGTGAACCTTAGGTCGTTTGAATCACAGTTCGTCTGAACTTCAGTCCGTTTGAAAGTTAAATCGTTTGAAATTTCTACTTCGTTTGATAAAATAGTCCAGTTCGTCTGAAGTTTGTTCCAGATCGTGTGTATTTCAACGTTAGTTCGTTTGAGTGGATATCCAGTTCGCATGGTTTGAACTTTATTGCATCAGTTCACGTGGTTTGATGTCAGGTCGTTTGAGTTAGGGCCAGGTTGTACGAGTTGAAATTCACTAGTTCGCACAAGATAGTTTGTTGTTTCCAGTTCGTATAAAAAATTCAGATTGTTTGAAATCTCCTCAGTTCGTTGGAAAATCAGTCAGTTAGTTTGAAAAGTTCATCATTGTGGTCAACAAGTCAAAACGTTACTTGATCGGTCAACACTGTCACCTGATTGTTATTACTGTTGATTCGCTCGTTCAAGCATCTGTCCGATTCAAATTGTTTGATAAGTGTTTAAGCTAATCATTTTTGTTTGATTGTCTACAGGTGATACAGGTGTTTTACGAGGTGAACCAGTTCGTTTGAAAGCTTGTTTGAGAAATACTTCGATACCGAAACATGGATTCTGAATTCTACAACGCGTTTGCCACATCCCCGACTACTCTGACTGAAATTGCTAAAAACATGAACAATGAAAATGAAACCGGAACATTGCAAAAACCCCCAAAACTTATGGGAATTGAAGAGTACCATGGCTGGAAAAATCGTTTTGAGAATTGGGTTCAGGCAAACCATCTGAGAGCTTGGGAAAGCATTGAAACAAAGTATGTGAGACCACAGACAGCTTTGAAAGTTGATAAAATTATTTCAAAATTTACAGACAATGAGAAAGACAGTTATAAAGGAGAGAAAATGATGATTAGTCTTCTACAACAAGCTGTCAAAGAAGACATTTTTGTTTTGCTTCAGCATGATGGTAGTTGTTATGGGCAAAATTCTGAGCCCATATCCTGGGAAATATCTTGAGTTATATCTTGATTGTATGATATCTGCTCATATCCGGGATGCTCATTCAGGATATTGGTAACATCCTGAATGGTATCCTCAGGATTACTAACGGGTTGTGTGCAGGAGTACGCGTCCAGATGGAGCAACGTTCACGAAGACCCTTTCTCTGGAGACTCCCATATTTGTAGGGATTTTTGTTTGTATTTCATTACTATAAATAGGTGGGTATATCAGATCGAATAGGACATCACAGCTACACTCACTACACTCTCACACTTGATCTCTCGCAATTTTTACTTTCACACAAAGCATTGTAACACTTAGCGATCTGGTCGATATCCTGCACTGTATCCTGACGTTTGAAGCAATAAGAAGAACTAGGCAGCTGCGATTGTCAGCTCCCGAGGTTTTATGCCGGCGATCTAGATTGATCAAGGGCTTTCCTCGTATATCTCGTGTCATTTCCTTTACTTTTTGCTCATAGTTTGATCGTCGATACAGCTCAATATCCTGAGCCGTATCCTAAAAACTGTTTTCACAAACAATATAACCAGCATATTTCCAATACACTTTTTAGCACACTACCTCACTTAACTAATTTGATCACTAAATTGCTTCGGTAATTTTTTACCAAAACAATTTGGCGCCCACCGTGGGGCAAGTGGTGCTATCTTTACTAAAAATCTTTGTAAAATCGTTAATCGGTTTTCTGTTTTCAAAACTTTTTGCCACATTGTCCACAATGGCCTCAAGATCAAACATGAGCTCCTCCACTGTGTCTGCTACAACTTCTGCTACTATTGGTTCGGTGCTTCCACCACCTCCTCCAAGGATGCCAGCCCCTTCACAACCTCAGGATATTATCCCTACTCGGAGTATTCAGGGATCTGCTCCCGTTTTAGCCTATAATGATGAAATTCTAACCTTATTTGGAAGTGTGCAGGAACAAATGAGGCAGCAACAGGAAACTAACCAAATGCTGTTAAGATAAATACAACTCTTAAAAGCTAGCTCAAGCAGATCCGCTGAGGATATTGTTACTCCTTTACAACCCAGAACTTTGAACTTCAGTTCGGCTGTGTATACTGAGGATAATAGGGGGAATATTGTGCCTGGTCATTCCCAGAATCATACTCCTGAAATACCCTCCTCGATCAGGATGTCAACTGTGAGGAGCTCAGGATATGCTTCAGGATATGGCCAGAATCCTCAGACTGGTAACGTGTCAAATAATAATAATCTTGCTACTAACAATAGTGGATCTTTGCAGGATGCAGGTATGACGTCAACATTTACTAGGGAGCTTCAGAAATTGAAGGACATGATATCCAGTGTACCTGGAGTGGTCCAGCCAATTCCGGAAGTGTCCCAAGACAGCCACAGGATATCTCGTTTCGCATATCCTATCTGTGATGCTGAAATTCCGAAAAGATTTCAAACCCCCAACATGAAACTCTACGACGTGACTACGGATCCTGAAGAGCATATTGCCCAGTATAGGGAAAGAATGGAGATTAATCCTATCCCTCTAGAGCTCAAGGAAGCATGCTTGTGCAAAGGCTTTGGTTCTACTTTAACAGGATCAGCCTTGAAATGGCTCTTAAATGTTCCTCCACATTCGATTACATCTTTTTCACACCTAGTGAATTTATTTAATAGTCAATTTTCTTGTAGTCGGAGTTTTGAAAAACTAACAAGTGATCTCTACAGGATAACTCAAGGACCTCAGGAATCCCTAAGGGATTATGTGAACAAATTCAGCAGGGAATCCTTGGATATCCCGCACCTTGATGTTGCCACAGCGGTCCAAGCATTCAAGATGGGGTTACAAAAGGATTCCCAATTTTATCAGGATCTTGTGATGAATCCTTGCAGGAATTTGGACGAGGCTCGAAACAGGGCCTTGAGATATATCAGGCTGGAGGATGATAAGAAGATGCAAGAAAGGATGAACTCATCCACTACCTACGAATCAACTAATAGGAAGTCAGAATCCTCATTTAAACCATATCGCTCTAAGCCATATGGTAGAAATGACAACAAGAAAGTGAATGCTGTTGAAGATGAGAATCCTGAAGAATATCCTGAATTATCTGAATATTGCTTTTCTGTCAACATTCCTGAATTAATGTATGCTATGCAGGGTTTAGGAGAAAAAGCTAGGTGGCCTCGAAAGAATCAACAAAAAGCTGATTGGAAGGATAAATCCAAATGGTGTGCCTTCCACGAAGATTTTGGTCATGTGACTGAGGATTGCATTGCTCTAAGAAAAGAGATAAGTTATCTTCTGAGCAAAGGATATCTGAAGGATCTCCTAGGAAGAAAGAAGAATAAGGGTCAGGATACTGAGAAGGATCCTGAACAAGCAGCATCACCTCCTGCGGATGCCAAGATAATCAACTTTATCTCAGGAGGATCCGACATTTGCGGAACTTCGTATTCTGCGGCGAAGAGGCATGCAAAGGAGGCTAACACTGAAAGGAGAGACAAACCAGCCAGGATGACCACCCTTACAACTGATAAAGTGATCACTTTTGACAGTGATGACCGGGATACTGTGCAGGATCCTCATCATGATGCTCTCGTAATAACATTGTATGTTGCTAACCATTTTGTACGCAGGATATTGGTGGACAACGGTAGCTCTGTCAATATAATTCAGCTGGAAATATTGAAGAGGATGAATGTATCTCCGATGGACATTACTTCGAAGTCCACTGTGCTCGTTGGTTTCAGTGGAGAAACTAGGAACACTGTGGGAGAAATAAAGTTACAAGTATATGTTGAAAGGGTCAACTCGATACAACGTTTCTGTGTGATGGACTCCCTATCCTGCTATAACATCATACTGGGCAGGCCATGGATCCATGATATGATGGCTGTTCCATCAACTTATCATCAATGCATCAAGATTCCTACCCCTTGGGGGGTCGTCAAGGTTGATAGTGATCAGCAGGAGGCGAAAGAATGTTACTCATCCTCGATGAAATCCTCAACCAAACCTAGTGCAGCATAGCAATTAAAGATGCGGGACCAGGATATCGTGGAGGCTTCGGAGCAGGATATGAAGAAAATTATCCTGGATCAGGATAATCCAGATACCTCGGTGCTCGTAGGAACCAATATCCCTCAGGATATTGAAGATCAATTAACTAACTTTTTAAAGTGCAGGATGTCAACATTTGCATGGAAGCATGAGGATATGACAGGTATATCCAAAGACATTATCACTCACAAGCTTGGAATTGACAGGTCGTTCAAGCCTGTACACCAAAAGAGAAGGAAGTTCGCTCCTGAACGAAATGCAATTATCCAAGAAGAAGTTGAGAGATTATTGAAGTCCAAGATGATCAGAGAAGTCAAATTTCCCAAGTGGCTAGCAAATGTGGTCGTGGTTCAAAAGAAGAATGGGAAATGGAGAGTTTGTGTAGATTACACAGACTTGAACAAGGCTTGTCCCAAAGACCCATTTCCTCTTCCTCATATTGATGCAATGGTAGATGCTACCGTCGGGCACGAGATGTTAACCTTCATGGATGCATCCTCATGATTTCAGCAGATTCAAATGGAGCCTTCGGACCAAGTGGATACTGCCTTCATGACACCAACAGGTATTTATTGTTATACTGCTATGCCTTTCGGTTTGAAAAATGCAGGTGCGACATACCAGAGATTGGTGAACATGATGTTCAAAGATAAGCTGGGGGACACAATGGAGGTATACATCGATGATATGGTGGTAAAATCTAAAAAGGCTGAGGATCACCTCCAGGATATTAAGGGAGCATTTGATATCCTGGATCAGTATAACATGAAGCTAAATCCTGCTAAGTGCCATTTCGGAGTGGGGGCAGGAAAGTTTCTAGGATATATGGTCACCAAAAGAGGAATAGAGGCGAGCCCGGAGCAGATTAAAGCTATCTTGGATATCAAATCACCCTCAAACATGAAGGATGTTCAACGGTTAACAGGACGAGTTGCAGCATTGAACAGATTTATCTCAAGATCCTCGGAGAAATGCAAAGAGTTTTATGATATCCTGAAGAAGAACAAGAAGTTTGAATGGGGTGAGAAGCATGAAGCGGCCCTGCAGGATTTGAAGCAATATCTTTCAACTGCACCTCTATTGATGAAGCCTGAGAATGGTGAACCACTGTCCCTATACCTCGCGGTATCAGGGAATGCAGTAAGTGCCGTCCTTATAAAGGATCATGAAGGTCAACAATATCCTGTTTATTATGTTAGTAAAGTTTGTTAGATGCAGAAACTAGATATTCTCATTTAGAAAAGTTGAGACTAGCACTAGTTATGGCATCAACAAAGCTTAGACATTACTTTGAAACACACAAAATTCATGATAAGACCAATTATCCTGTTAAGAATGTGCTTAGGAAGCCCGAGATGTCAGGCAGGATGGCCAAGTGGTCAGTATAGTTAAGTGCTTATGACTTAGTATACGAACCTAGAAATGCCATAAAATCACAAGCTCTAGCTGACTTTGTGGCTGATTTCAGTAGTGACATTCAGGATGAGGTAGACCTAGAAGTACAACAATTAGGAGAATCCTCAGGATCCTGGACATTGTACACTGATGGAGCGTCTAATGTTAGAGGAGTAGGATTGGGAATACTGCTAAAATCGCCACAGGGGGACATATTACCCCAGGCTATTAGGTGTGAATTTCCTGCTACTAATAACGAAGCAGAATATGAGGCTCTAATTGCAGGATTAGAACTAGCTAAAAATATGAATATCAAGAATTTGCAAGTATATGTTGACTCCTTGTTAATTACTAATCATTTTAATGGATCCTATGCAGTTAAAGGTGAGAAGTTAATCGAATACCTCGATATTCTCAAAAAATTAGCAGGATATTTCGATGTTTTTACACTTGAGCAGGTAACAAGGGAAGATAATGCTGAAGCAGATGCCCTAGCAAACCTGGGATCATCGGTCAGGATACCAGAAGGAACCCAAATACCAATATTGCATATCTTGTATCCTGCAACGAATCCTCAGGATAAAGAAGTAGTAAGTATCCAGGATCCTATTGCTGAATATCCTGAGGAGGATCCTAAATCCTGGACGGCTCCAATCGTACGATATCTCAAGGAAGGACACATCCCTAGAGACGAAAATCCTAAGGCATTTAGGATGAAGGTATCACGATTCTTCATTATAAATAATATTTTGTATAAGAAATCTCTTGCAGGACCATATTTAAGGTGCTTGGAGGATCCCGAAACTAAAGAGGTACTTCAGGATATACATAATGGGGACTGTGGTAACCATACTGGGGGCAGGTCATTGTTCTCAAAGGTGTTGAGAACAGGATACTATTGGCCAACGATGAGGAAAGATGCTACAGAATATGCTCGAAGATGTGATGCATGTCAAAGGCACAGTAATATACTACACCAACCAGCTGAACCACTATATCCTATAGTTTCCCCTTAGCCATTCATGAAATGGGGGATGGACATAGTAGGGAAATTACCAAAAGCTCCAGGAGGAAAAGTTTTTATGTTGGCAATGACTGATTATTTCTCTAAGTGGGTGGAGGCTGAAGCATTTGTTCAAGTCAGAGACCAAGAAGTAGTATCCTTCATAAAGAGGAATATCCTGACCAGGTTTGGAGTACCAGCCGAAATAATCTGTGACAGTGGTTCTCAGTTTATATGCAAGAGAACTACTGACTTTTGCAAGAGTTGGGGAATCAAGATGATCACATCCACCCCGGTACATCCTCAAGCAAATGGACAAGTTGAATCCTCAAACAAGATAATTATTAACAACTTGAAGAAGAGATTAGGAGCCAAGAAAGGAAGATGGGCAGAAGAACTACCCTTTGCTTTGTGGGCCGATAGAACAACAGTAAAGAATGCAACTGGCCAGACACCATTCTCTTTGGTATTCGGAGCGGAAGCAGTGATCCCAACGGAGATGGTGATACCTACTGTGAGATCTATCATCCAGGATCCTGAGCAGAATCCTGAAGCTTTGTGCCAGGATTTGGACACCATAGACGAGACAAGAGATGCAGCAAGACTAAGGATGGCAGCATATCAACAAAGGATATCCAGAGCATACAACAAGAATATAAGGACTAGAAGGTTTAAAGTTGGAGATTGGGTGTTAAGAAAGGCTTTTCAAAATACCACTAATCCTGCCGATGGAAAACTGGGTCCGAAATGGGAAGGACCATATGAGGTTGAATCAGAACCAGGAAAAGGAGCATACCTACTCAGGAGCATGGAAGGGGAAATGCTACCAAGATCCTGGAATGCTATACACTTAAAGCTCTATTTCAAGTAAGAATATAATTTAATTTCTATCCCAGAATGGTATGTGTTCTATCTCTCTTAAATATATTTGAATTCGTTTATTGTCTTGAACCCAATACTGACTTAGGCATCGGAGGGGTGTTAGCCAAGCTAACACCCACCTTAGTTTAAGGTTGTTTTGCAGAATATGTGTCAGGATGTAGCTCCAGGATATACACTCAGGATATTTCGAAAGATTAGAGGATTGGCCCCCTCTCTCACGTTTAAGGGATCCTGATCCCTTCAAAGGTTTAAAGGTATTCACCTTTCTTTCGAGTTGGGTTTGAACACCCCGCCTGGAGCGCAAGTCATCTGGGGATAGTTCAAGGTAACGGGACCAGTTCATGTAAAAGTGGCTGACAATTTCGTTACTATTGGCTATATCCTAGATTCTAAAGGTATATGACGATTGATCACCCTCTCTCACGAAAGGGTATTTTCATACCCTCTAAGGTTTAAAGGTTTTCACCTTTCTAAGACTTGGAGTTTATACACTCTCGCCTATAGCGCATGAAAATCAGGGTTTATCCCCAGCATATTAAGGGTCTATCCCCAGGATATTAAGGGTTAATGCCCATGATGTAGAGGGTTTACCCCTGGATATTCAGGATCTATTTAGTAAAGCTAAAGTATGACTGTATCTATGATAAACACAGGGGACACATATCATACGATTTAAAGATGGATCCAAGTTTGTAAGTGTGTACTGGGGACATTCCTATGGTGGAAAATTGGAAGTGATTCCTTAGGGAATTCCTGGTATGATCTCTCCTTTTTATTTGGATAACTTATGGATTGTGTGTCAGTATCCTGATTAGGATATCTTTCAGGATACATTTACAATGTGTTCCCAAGAATATTCAGACGAAATTATTTTTACAAGTAAAATTCGTATAGTGAAAATATAACAACAGAAATAAAGCTAGAAAAGGGTTATATTATTAACGTACCAAAAGTTGTGCTCTTGGTTTCACCTCAAACCAAGGACCATCCACCAAGAGCACAATTACTTCCTTACCATTTTTACCTAACAGTTGAAGGTTTTGTCCCAAACTGAGACCCATCCGCCTTCAACTGTTATATTGTTCAAAAAGCAAAACATACTAACATTGATGACCAAGGGATTTGACTTAAAACTCAGGATCCCCCCACCTTTGGCCATCATATTGTCTAGTTGTAGGAAAGTAAAGTGCAGAAAAAGTAAATTGTTTTAGGGTTACAGACCAATGATCAAATTTAAAAAAAGTGGGCTCCGGCCTTGGCACGTATATCCATCATTGCCCACCTGAATGCCCTCACACAGCGGCATCTTCTCCAACCTTCTCTGCCTTCTCAGCTTCAGCATCCTGAGCAGCATCCTCACCAGCATCCGCTCCAGCATCCTTCTTGTCTCCACCCTTGTCAGCCACCTCTGCCGACTTAGAGGATTCACCAGCTTCAGTAGGAAGGGGCACAGCCTTGCCTCCAAGCTCCTCAACTTTTCCACCCAGGATTCGACTGGCCAGGATGGGCACTCAAGACCTGTCTCCTTGGCCTCATAGGCCATCTTAATACAAGCTTGTAGCAGGGAGACAATGGCAGAAGCTTTGATTCCTTCCCGGAAAGCAACCATGGCCTGTTCATGTTCCATTTGGACAGTGGCCAACTTGATTTCAGCATCCTGGGTCACTTTCTTCAGCTTGTCCTCATAATGTCGAGTCTTCACTTCAGCAATGGCACCTTGGTCGGCAACAGTAGTTTCAAGCTGTTTAATCCTGGTATTATAGAGTGAAGCAGTACCACAGGCATCGTTGTAAAGGTGGAGCAGATGCTGGAGGCCCTGTAAGTAAGCAATTCAGGTATAAATCAATATTCGCTAACATGGATATCCTGTCAGGATATTCTATCAGGATATATGTGCAGGATGTAGGGTCAGGATATTACCTTGTTAAGGAAGGATGTCATCGGTTCTAAGGAATCAGTGAAGCTGAGCTCATCATAAGAAAATCCTTCAGAGCCTGGAGCACTAACTTCAGAGTTCTTCCTCTTCTTTGAGGTGGAAGCACGAGTCCTTGGATTAGCTTTGGGAGCTGGGAGTGGCTTGGAGCTGGTGGTAGCAGGGGTCTCTTTCTTGACCATGACTGGAGTAGGGTAACTGTCAAGCTCATCGAGATCGAGGAGGATTGGGACTTTGCTGGAGTCTGCATACAGGGAGTTGAATTTCTTCCTAAATATGCCAAATAAAAACATGTATGCAGGATAATGTGCAGGATCCTTACCAGACATGTTTGCACTGGAAAGAGGGCTTGGAGATGGTGGAGACGGGTTAAAACTTCTTTCAGCCTCTAGAAGGAGTCTGATAGCGTCAATCCTTTTCTGTGAATCAGCAAGGGGAGGTGCAAGCTTCCTAAAATCAGTTGTATATAAAACAATAAAAAGAAAGTTGACCAGTTCAGGATATGGAACATGATAAGAGGCAGGATCGTCCTTAAACCCTAAATCCTACCCTTTTCAACCATTTCACCGGATATTCCGTTCCACCAGGGATTGAGTCTCTTTTTACAAAGAAGAACTTGGATCGCCATTTCTCCTCGTTCCTGGTGGCACGAAGTATCAACGGCTCGCCGGAAGAGGAGTAAAACAGAAATCTACAGGATCCGTGGCATCCAAGCCGGTAAGCTAGGGGGAGGTCATGAACAGAGAGCTCAGGAATGTGATTTTTCTTGATCTGGTCAAGAACGGACAAAACACGCCAAAGCATCGGCGTTGTTTGGCTAAAAGAGATTTTTTGTAATGTTGAAAAATTCAGTGATAAAGTCTGGAAAGGGGAACCGTAACCCTAAGGTGAAGGGAAAGGCACTAAAGCACAACCATTCGTCGGAAACCATGTCCGACCGGATTTCCCGGTCAAACGGCCGGAATATAGTCCCTTTCGGGAAGGTACCAGAGGATTTCAGGGCCGACAAATGGGCGCTGTCAAAGGTACATATTTCTTTTTCCGGATCCTGGAGAAGATTCTGTTGTATGAATGTGGGGGCGGAGTCTCCGGAACTCGATCTTGTTTACCTTGTCATATTATCGCCGGAATGCTGAACCGAAAGAGAGAAGAAGATGGAAAAGAGAGAGAGCTTTTTACCTTTTTTCACTTCGGTCAAGAATAAATGGGATAAGGATGAGAAGTTATAGGGTGGTGAACGGTCACATCATGAGTCTAATCTCTTAAATTGCCTCGGTCTCCGGAAAAAATATAACCGTTAGTGCCAGGATACTAAACGATAACATTTTTTGGGGACAATTGTTATGGGCAAAATTCTGAGCCCATATCCTGGGAAATATCTTGAGTTATATCTTGATTGTATGATATCTGCTCATATCCGGGATGCTCATTCAGGATATTGGTAACATCCTGAATGGTATCCTCAGGATTACTAACAGGTTGTGTGCAGGAGTACGCGTCCAGATGGAGCAACGTTCACGAAGACCCTTTCTCCGGGAGACTCGGTCCAAGTCATTCAAATGAAGACGTTGAAGCCGTATTACTCGGTCTACAACTTTCACAATGGAATATTCGGAGCATCCCATATTTGTAGGGATTTTTGTTTGTATTTCGTTACTATAAATAGGTGGGTATATCAGATCGAATAGGACATCACAGCTACACTCACTACACTCTCACACTTGATCTCTCGCAATTTTTACTTTCACACAAAGCATTGTAACACTTAGCGATCTGGTCGATATCCTGCACTGTATCCTGACGTTTGAAGCAATAAGAAGAACTAGGCAGCTGTGATTGTCAGCTCCCGAGGTTTTATGCCGGCGATCTAGATTGATCAAGGGCTTTCCTCGTACATCTCGTGTCATTTCCTTTACTTTTTGCTCATAGTTTGATCGTCGATACAGCTCAATATCTTGAGCCGTATCCTGAAAACTGTTTTCATAAACAATATAACCAGCATATTTCCAACACACTTTTTAGCACACTACCTCACTTAACTAATTTGATCACTAAATTGCTTCGGTAAGTTTTGACCAAAACAGTAGTGCTTTCTCGATTTGGGAGGCACTTGAGAAGAAGTTTGAAGGAAGTACGGAAATGCTTAAGAGTAAAGCATCTCTGATGAAGAAGGAGTTTGAGTTGTTTACAAGTATACCCAGTGAATCTACAAAGACTCTCATTGAGAGATATTGTCATCTTGTGCGCAGCATGTCTCAGTTGAAAATCACTAAAACTCCGGCAGAATGGGTTGAAAAATTAGCTGACGCATTACCGCAAAAAGAATGGGGTACTTATCTCATGATATTAAAGAATTCTGGAGAGTTTAGTAGATTGTCAATCGGACAGTTTATTGAAAAGCTTGAGGCACAGGATCTTGAACAGCAAAAGATTGCCAGAATGAACAGCTCGAGTAATCAACAAGATATCAAATTGTACTATAAAGGAAATGTTCAAGCTGTTGAAGCAAGTCCAAAGATCCAAACTGCTTTTAGTGCACGAAATTCATCTGAATCAGTCAGTCAAAGTTCAATCAACACCAGTGGATTCTCAAATGTCAATCCTCCAAGTGTTCAAAGTTCAAATGTTGGTAATGAACATATGATTCAGTGCAATGTTGCTTTGCATCTTCAAAATGGTCAGAATTTTTCTAATGAAATTGTTAAAAGTCATATGGGATTACTGGTTACTGCTTTGGAATCTTACGAAGGATTGATTGCTGGAAGAATTGGTAATCTGATGTTAATGAAGGAAGACTACGATCAGATAGTTGCAGAAGAATTGGAGCTCATGGACATCAAATGGTGTCTAGCTAGTGTCTTGAGAAGAGCTGAAAAGTTCAAAATGATTACAGGAAGAAATGACTTTTTGGATGCTCATGTTTCAGCTTTGGGTTTTGATAAATCTAAAGTTACTTGTTTTCGATGCAGGGAGAAAGGTCATTTCAAAAGAGAATGCAAAAATCAAGAAGCAAATGGAGCAAAGAATCCGTTTGGTGGTCATGATTACTATTGGAAGGCCATATATCAACAAGTTGCTCATCAACCATATCAACAAAAGGATTCACAAACTGCTCATGGGAAGATGATAGAAGATGCAAACAGGAAAGCTTATTTTGGTATCATTGATCAAGACGATGAGAAAATGGCACCAGGATTTAGCTGGGATAAGTTTGTGAATGAGAATGGAGAGTTTAAAGCTTTCATTGCTCAAATTGTTCAAAAACCAGAATTGATGAAAGAATGGATAGCAGTGTTATCTGATGAAGAGAAAAGTGAAGATGAAGAATCTGTTTCTTCTGAAAACAGTTCAACAGATACTAGTGATGATGATGATGAAGAAGTTGAACAGATAAACATTGGAAAAACTCATTTATCTTCTAACAGTTTTGAATTTTATTTTGCAGAAAAATTGAAGAAACTTAAAGAGAGAAAAACTGCAAAAGAAACGAAAGAAGTTAAGGCTGAGAAGATTGTTAAAGTAGAAAAGGTAGTTGAAGTTGAGAAGATTGTTGAAGTAGAAAAGGTAGTTGAAGTCGAAAAGATTGTGGAGATTGAAAAGATTGTTGAAGTCACAAAACCTTGTCTTTCATGTTTGGAACCTTGCAAACAATGTGAATATAAAGATGAAAGGTTTAGTGAGATTGAAAAGTTGAAAGAGAAGTTGTTGTTTGATGTCAAGAATGTGAAAGAGTCGTACGATGTATTGAACAAAACTGTGAATAGTTTGGAGAAAACAAACTCTGAAAGGGAAGATGCATTGAAAATGGTGAATGCAACAATGATGTCCAAGCAAAAAGAGATCAATTACTACATTGAAGAGTGTGCTAAGTTGAAGCAAGAGTTGGAAATTGAGAAAGCTGAAAATGAAATAATCAGACGATTACTGAAAAGTTATTCAAGTTCTGATTACTTAATTGACAGAATTTATCCAACTGTTGCAGGTTTTGAAGCTTTTGACAACAAGAAGACGAAGAAAAAGGATACTGGTAAGAAACAGAGTATTAGTTATAACAAGTGTCCGCCTCCAATTTGGGAAGGGTATTCGTCTAGAAAACCGAATGAGGAACAAGTAAAAAAGGCAGTCAATATAAAGTTGGAGTCCGAGATAACCGATGTATTACCAGACAATATTGACATCACTTTCACCGCGTCCGACATAGATCATGAGTCTGAGTTAATAAAAAGGATGGTTGATCAGGTGTTAGATAAGGATGAGGAGTCCGAATCACAGTCTGAGTCCAGGAATTCGAGTTCGTCTGTCAAGAGTTCAAAGTCGTTGGGAAAACGAGTGTATAGTAAAGAATTTTTGTTGTCAAAATCTAATTTGAATGACGAAACATTTGAAGTTGCATATACTTTGAATGGTTCTGACAAATTATATTTTGATAAAAAATTTCCAATAAGAGGTGTTAAACCAGAAATAATCAAAAAGGTTTTCAAACTGACAGAAATTAATATTTCTGAAATAAAAGATGTAAATATTTCTGGAAAACCTAGATCTTACACCTCAAGAATAAAACAAAAATTAAACAAGAAAATGGGTTATAGTTCTGGTTCAGGTTATCGAAAGAAACCAAACCATAACGGTAATTTCAAAAAGAAATGTCTTGGATTTATTCCACCTGAAAATTATAAAAATGAAAAAATTTCTAAAAATACAAAATTTGTGGCAGGAATGTCTGCTGAGGATGAAAAGAAGAGCTCATTCTGGAGACAATCAAATCAGGAATTTCTTGCTGAAAAGAAGAAAACTGAAGCTCATCAGAGAAAAGAGACAAGAATCTGTTACAGGTGTTAAGAAGTTGGTCATATAGCTTGCAACTGTCCTAAGGCAACCAACACAAAACAGGGAGTCTCAGAAAAACTTAAAGAAGTAGTTGTTGATAAAACCGAACCACCAACTGAAAAGTTTAAAGTGTTTAAAAATTCAACATATGAAGTTGGTGAGTGTTCGAAAAGGTTTTACAAGAAAAGGGGAAATCTTGACAACCAAGCTTGGATTGTTAAGAAATCAGATGTAAAATCTGGCGATGAATCTGACTCCACAAAGTCAGATGAGCCACAGGTTGAGATTAAAGCAGAAAACTCAGTGCCTCCAATGGATGATGTTCATTTTCCACCATTGAGGGCTGAAAATTTTAAATCAAAGATTGGAAAAGTTGAAATCTCAAATCAATTTTATTCTGAAAAGAATGAATTTAATGTTGAGAAAGCTTTTAATGGAAATGTGAAAAATATTTTTGAGAAAATGGTCAATGGGAAGGTTAAAGGGGTAAAAGAATTTTACGAATCAAAGAAGGCTACTTACAGCCCAAGCCCTAGTGAAGCTGAGAAGGTCACATCCAAGTTCAGTCAGGCTTGGATGGAAGTTTTTCACAAGTAAAAATTCTGACTTGCCGGAGCTCCCAAGTTGGTAATCGTGGAGCAGGAATCGACATCATTCTTGAAATGGTTTGTTTAGTAAAGTACAGGTGGTATTTTTAAATTGTCATATATTCTTTTACTAGTGGTTGAAGAAGATTTTAACTTCCAAGTGGTAAATCAAGGACATTAAGTTGTACTTGCATTTTCCTACAAGTGATAGTTTGGAGAACAATGTGATGAACCCCTAACCTACAAATGGTTTAAAATCAACAAAACTTATTTTCCGGAAAAATCATTTTGGTTAAAACAAACTTAAGTGTTTTGAAATCATAATGAGAAAATAGTGTTGTAAAAGGGGGAGTTCTGATTGTTTATGCCAAGAGGATGGCGATTTGAAGTGATTCGATATCAGTTGTCAATTTACTTGTATAGTTTGTTTTCAAATTTCTTTTAAATGTGTTTGCATTTTAGGGGGAGTAATTTTTCAGAAAATCCGAAAACATTAGAAAATTTGAAAATGTCAAAAACATGATAAAATCAAAAATGAGTTTTAGTGTCAAAGAAGAGGAAATGATAGTACATCGGTAGACAGTTACAGTATGCTAAAGAAATGTAATGATTAAATAGCATTAAACGGTCTCACTGATGATATGCCGATAGGTTTTTACACATTTAGTAAGCTTTTTCGGGATACAAACTTAAATTCAAACTTGCTTATTTCGTGGGGAACACTACATGGATATATAGGTAACCCCTGAAATTTCGTTTGAAGGATCCCTCTTTCTGAGATACTAGGTCTTTATGCTCAGTGATATCTGGGGTATTATCTCGGGACTTCTGATTTTGCGGAAGCAATGGCCTAGTCCCCAGAGAATACTTTATGCTTGCTTGAAATAAAAGCCTGCCCTCAGCATAAAAAATGATGAAACATTGAAAAATGCAAATCATGTGCTGTTGTAAAAAAGATCCTCTAAAGGGGACCCACCAAAAGTCGAAGCCGTCATCTCTCTGTTGAACGGAAGTTCTGACCTGAGCTCTCATGGTTCTTCGCAATATAACCCCTTACAGATATCATCTGTGGTATACTCACCTGTAAGACTGAATATTGGGATCTGGATACGAGAGTATATTCAAGAGGTGGGACACATGAATGAGTTTAAGTTCTTAATACACCTAATTCATATCCTGAATGAGTTGAAATTTGTGTGAAAATTTAAGTAGATCAGTATATCGGCAATCTAAGTGAATTGTTTAATTCTTAATGTGTAACTAAGCTCAACGGTACTTGTGACTTGTCAAAAACTGATATGATCCTCTTACACAAACTCACAAAAATATTGTCTGTATATATTTCTTTATTGCATTTCATTTCATTCAAAAAAATCCAAAAAGATTTTCAGTGTGTTTTAGCATAAATTTTGAAAAATCCAAAAAGATTTTCGACAACTGATGTTAGAGAACTGATTTTCAAAATTCCAAGTGCTAAACATGATGAGCATGTGGTGAGGGGGAGTGTGTGTATAAATGAGAAAAGATTTTGAATTTTTATCTACATGTGGTTCATCAGTTTTTAACATTGTTAAATCATCCTGGATAAATTTGAGGGAGAGTTAGGTTGTATAAATTTTGTAAAATGTTAAATTTGTGAAAATTTACTTTTGGGTAGAGGATGTGCAGGATAGCCTGGATTCTGAAGTCTGAGTATAGAGCCAGGTCATGATCCTGATTCTGTGAAAGTCAAACTTCAATCAACATCCGAGGAAAGATTGTTCGAGGGGAGTCTGTTGATGCTGAAGAGGAGAAAGAGAAAAAGTTTTGAGGATGCCTACACTGTCAGATTCTTTGAAGAGAAGCTCGAAGACTAATAAAGACTGAAGACGTTGAAGACTCGACACTTCAGACTCGTCAACATCCGAGGGGGAGTCTGTTGGTGCATACGTCTGTCGACTTCGTCTTGTATCGAGTCTTGTAATAGGTTTGATAGATCAAGTCACTTAGAACGAGAAAAACTGGAAACTGGCCAAAACAAGCCAGTTCATACGAAGTGGCCAGTTCACACGAACTGGACAAGGCCACTTCATGCGAACTGGAACTTGTCCACTTCATGCGAAGTGGCTGGCCTATATATAGGGAGCTTAGTCATTTCATTTGGAACTTCTCCCATTCCAGCAGCGAAACTCTGCTGAAGTGTCTACAGGTCTGTAAACATGTCATATCAATATACAAGATGGTTAAACTACTTTCTAGTGAAAATCAAGCTTAACCGATACCGAAACGTCTGTTTCCGCCTCTCGTTTTGGTCAAAAACTCTTCTGATCGACTCGTTTAGGTCGTTTCTCGATCCTACATATATTAACAGAAAAACAATATTCAGACAACTCAGGATCCTCGTCTTCAACAACATTCATTTTTTTGCTATCATTTCTGCCATATGGCTTAGAGCGATATGGTTTATACGAGGATTCTGATTTCCTATTGGTTGACTCATAGGTTGTGGATGAATTCATCCTCTCTTGCATCTTTTTGTCATCCTCCAGCCGAATATATCTTAAAGCCCTATTCCGAGCTTCATCCAGATTCCTGCAGGGATTCATTACAAGATCCTGGTAAAATTAAGAATCTTTTTGCAACCCCATCTTGAAAGCCTGCACAGCTGTTGCAACATCAATATGTGGGATATCTAAGGATTCCCGACTAAACTTGTTCACATAATCCCTCAAGGACTCCTGAGGTCCTTGAATTATCTTGTAAAGATCACTGGTTAGTTTCTTAAAACTTCGACTGCAAGAAAATTGCCTATTAAATAAATTCACTAAATGAGCAAATGATGTAATTGATTGAGGAGGAACGTTTAAGAGCCATTTCAAGGCTGATCCTGTTAAGGTAGAACCAAAACCCTTGCATAGGCATGCTTCCTTGAGATCCAGAGGGATAGGGTTGAATTCTATCCTTTCCCTATATTGGGCAATATGCTCTTCAGGATCCGTAGTTCCGTCATAGAGCTTCATGTTGGGGGTCTGAAATCTTTTTGGGATTTCAGTATCACAAATAGGATATGCAAACCGGGATATCCTGTGGCTGTCTTGAGACACTTCTGGAATTGGTTGGACCACCCCGGGTACACTGGATATCATATCCTTCAACTTCTGAAGCTCACTAGAAAATGATGATGTCACACCTGCATCCTGCAAAGATCCAATACCATTAGTAGCAAAAGTATTATTATTATAAGATACGTTACCAGTCTGAGGATTCTGGCCATATCCTAAAGCATATCCTGAGCTTCTCACAGTTGACACACTGACTGAAGAGGGTATCTCGGGAGTATGATTCTGGGAATGCTAGGCACAATATTCCCCCTGTTATCCTCAGTATATACTGCAGAACTGAAGTTCAAAGCTCTGGGTTGCAAGGGAATGACCGTATCCTCAGCAGGCCTGCTTGAGCTGGATTTCAAGAGTTGTATCTCTCTCATCAGCATCTGGTTGGTCTCCTGCTGCTGCCTCATCTGTTCCTGTACACTACCAAACAAATTTAGAATTTCTTCATTAGAGGCCAAAACAGGAGCAGATCCCTGAATGTTGCGAGCGGGGATAACGTCCTGCGGCAGTGAAGAGGCTTGGGTTCTCGGAGGAGGTGGTGGAAGCACCGAACCAATTGTTGCAGAGGTTGTAGCAGACATGGTGGAAGAGCTCATGTTTGATCTCGAGGCCATTGAAAATAGTGTAGCAAAAAGTTTTGAAAATAGAAAACCAAGTAATGATTTTGCAAAAGATTTTAGTAGAAATAACACCACTTGCCCCACGGTGGGCGCCAAATTATTTTGGTCAAAAATTACCGAAGCAATTAAGTGATCAAATTAGTTAAGTCAGGTAGTGTGCTAAGAATGTGTGTTGAAAATATGCTAATTAAGTTGTTTGCAAAAACAGTTATCAGGATACGGCTCAGGATATCGAGTTATATCTACAATCAAACAATGAGCAAAAATGTAAAGGGTGACGCGGGATGTACGAGGAAAGCCCTTGATCAATCTAGATCGCCGGCACAAAACCTCGGGAGCTGACAATCGCAGCTGCCTTGTTCTTCTTATTACTTCAAATGTCAGGATACAGTGCAGGATATGATTCGGATCGACTAAGTGTTACAATGTGATTTCGATACAAGTGTAAATGTGTTGTGAGTGTTTGCAGCTAGAGAGAAAGAGAGTTCAAAGGATTGTGTGTGCTTTTATCTGATCCGATCAATCTATTTATAGTAAAAAGAAACTAAGTAGCCTATAAATCCGGGATATATGGAATATTCCCTTTGTGAATGTTGTAGTCCATGTCTTCCTGCTTCAACGTCCATAATCTAACAGATTTGCCCGAGTCTTGTGGAGAAGAAGTCCATTTGAACGTTAGAGACTTGCACCATTTAATCTGCACGTGAATTAATTAGTTACTACCAGGATATCGTATCAGGATGTTACCAATATCCTGATCCGGTATCCTGGTCACAACAAAAAGAAACATAGTCAGAATATTATTCAGGATATATGAACAGAAAATCACCCATAACATCAACTCTTAGAAGTTCATTGTCGAATCAAATTAATTAACCTACTAACAAGAACTAACACCGGTTTGTCGATCTCCTATGAACTTAGGAAGAATCAAAACCAGTTATTACTTTGGAAACAGTACATGCGTTTTCATCCTTGGGGTGAATCGAACCAACTGCTAAGGCCAGGCGGGGTGGTCCGTGGTGGCCACCCCATCACGCGTTATACCACCACGAACACCGCCGCCCCTATATGTATCACGCGCTAATTTTGAAACGCGTTGAAAATGGAATGTTTTGCAGAGATTGTTTTGTCCTTTATGTAATTGAATTAATAGAAGTTTGATGAAAAGTGCAAATTAGCCCCTCAACTTTTGTTAGCTATTTTCTATCACTAGTGACCACCCCAACTACATTTCTATCACTAGTGATAGAATAGTGGGTGATGACATGGCATGAGTTGATTGGATATTAGGAGTGATAGAATTCTATCACTAGTGACCACCCCTCCTCCCCTAATTATGACAATAGTACACAAGTTTTTTGGTGGCAAGTGCAAATCAAAACAAACTGCTTTTAGTGAATACAAAATATACGGGTTTTTGTTTGCCACACGAATCGACCCAAATGTTTATAAACACAATGGTACACTGGTTTTTCGGTGGCAAAAGCAAATCAAAACTAATTATTTCTAATGACAACTAAGAAGATAAAAGAAAAGAGTGATCGGTTGAAATGGGGGACCCCAACTCCCTCGTTCCTCATGGGCGTTAATGGGTTGGCGCCCACCTTTAACTGTCTTGTTTTGGTGTTTAACGCCCACATCTAATTATGTGGCATTGGTCTCTTTCCTTACCCCACAACAATGGGTCTAATTGTTACACGCCTCAAATCTATTTTGGATTCTTAATTTAATACTTTCTGATCATATTTAATTGGAAACTTGATACATGTCCTGTAATTGATGATTACTATTTGTTGCACCCAAAAAACAGGATGTCCAGATTTTTTTGTCGCTTGCTGAAAAGTCTTGCTTCCAAACAAGAATCTCCTTCCTGATTTTTTTTTTCTCAAGTCGCTTCTTGATTTTCTGTTTCGTTCAGAGCCAAGAAAAGTTCGCACCCTTTTTTTATATGGCAACCAACAACTTGAAAGATTGATTGATTTTTTTATTAATCTTGGACGCATGCTTCAATTATTCAACCAGTAGATTTCAATTCATAATATTGACTAACCTAAAATAAAATAGAATGTTCGATTTATACAACACCAACATGTGTCCTCAATCGACGTGTTGCTTAGAAGAAAGCCGATTAATATTGACTAACCTAAAATAAATTCAGACCCCTTACATAATTAAACTGACAATTTTGACCAATAAACCTAATTAAAACAAATGACACTAAAACCACTTATGTACTTTTGATTGTTCTAATGTCACAAGAAACCAAATTAAATATGTCAAAACTCTTGTCAGTATATGCGAAGTGATTCACCACGAAACCCACGCACTGTAGGTCCACCCGGAAGATCGAGTAACCTCTGTTCCCTGTTTTCCGACAAACCCGAAAGTGCGGAATCCAAACGGGTAAGTTAAACCAAGTTACGAACACGTAAGACACAATATTCAACGATTAACACTCAATGTATTAATGCTAGAAAACGGTTACAATACGGTGTTTACAAATGTTCTCTGTAAACTCTCAGTGTGTGTGTTACAATGTGTTCGCTCGCAAATCTATTCAGACTTGTCTCACTGTGTTCTGTCTGATGTCTGGGTATTTATACTAACAACATGACGAAATCCAGTTCCAACGAAATCTGATCGACGAAATCAGACATCACGACGAAATCCCAATATGTTCGACGAAATCAATGATTTCGTCACATGCTGTTTTCGTTGCACAAGGTGTCTTCGTTGGAAGCCCAATCATTAGACAAAGCCCATCACAAGTCTTCGGCCCAGATGATGTTTCTGATTGGTCCAAAGACAAGTCAAACGGCCCAGATGTATGTTTAGTTGAAAACATATTTCACCAATTCATGCATGAGACAAACTTGTGACATCACCATGACATCACAATGATGATGTCATGGTGATGTGTAAACGGGAATGGGTTTGCGGCGCTCCGTGCTTCGCGTGTCGAACTCTGGGGCGCACGACGGAGGAATGTCGTGACGTCGGACTTGAGCCGGACCTAACCGTGTCGACCCGACCCGAACCGAATCGAATCGAACCGAGTCGAGTCGCGTCCACATAAAGTGTACCAACAAACTCCCCCTTGGACGCTACTCGTGATGGTTCGTCTTCCGTGTCTTTCATGTCGGAGGATCTTCAAAGGTCTTCACGTGTCGGAAATAGGGAGTGTATCAACAAACTCCCCTTTGGATGTTGCTCGTGAATCTTTTGATTCTTCAATGATTTAGATCCTTGTGGTGTTGATGAGAGATCAACTGCAACCCGATCATCTTGATCTTCTGATTGCATCAACGTCGTGTCTTCACTTTACGCCTTGTCATCTGACACGTTCTCTTCGCCTTTAGCTGATTCTGATGTCTTATCTGCACATACAAGAAAGCTAAACAACGTAATGAGAACAACCGTTTGGAATTTAGACAATTTAAACAAATGACACATATGAGATCAAATCTCAATCAATCACCGACCGACAATAGTTTGAAAGTTTAGAAAATGATCAGTTTTAATCCTTTAACTTTCAAAACTTGTTATCTTCGACAGTTTATGAAGATGCAATTGTTTTCCGGCTTACAATCAGGATTTTGGGTAGGATAGACTCGAGTTCCAACATCGGTCAATCAAAAATAAACTAGAAGCAAAATATTTTTGGCTTTTATAAAATTTATATTAAAACTCACCTAAAATCTTTTTGGAATTTTTCATTTTTCAAATTTAAAGACGGAAAGCAATAAATAAATATATACAGAGATACAGAAACTAAAAGCAGTAAACAAATATTTACTGACATTCTTTTTGCGAGTTTCGAGGGTAAGAGAATCATATCAGTGAACGGTCATGCCAAAAACGCTCTTGTTGTTCAATTAATTCACATTTAGATAAGCATCCTATAACAATTATCGGTATTGTTGTCCACATAAACTCAACTTATCAGATGTAATCATGGCGAGGGGATACGTGAAGGTATGATTTATACTTACCGACCGGTGTTCATCCTCACACGACACATTCCTGTATCAAGGTATGCACGAGGATTCATCTTACCGGTAAGTATACTGTTTATCATTTGTTTGACCGTATAAAAGATGTGAGAAACTCACTTATTTGATTGAAAATAAGCCCTATGTGATAGAATCACTTATTGATGAGGAACTTGATTTTCGATGCATGAAGGCACAGGAGCAAGTCCGTGAACAGGTCAGTACTTTCGTACAGCAAAGAGACGAACTTGACTCCCAGATAAATGTGATATATTATCACTTATTTGTTTGGACATGTGATTGTTGATCACTTATTGAGGTCGTATGCAATATGTACACGTATGTATAGTATCATGGAAGATCTTAGACTTCGTCTCCGTTATTTTTATGGTTTGATACAACCATGATACCCAGATGATAAGACAGCATAAAGACCGAATATCTCAGAACCTCGGCAATCTCTCAAACGAAATTTCGATACTAAGACCATATGCCAATGTGCGGTTCCCACCTGGTCTTCAGTCGATTTAAGGTTTATATCACCCTGCACACTTTAAAATGATTGTGAGCCTACCGATACATCTTATATAGAGCTGCTTATCGTTTTTCATTTTGCATTTCAGTTCAAAAAGGTTTCGACAGGCCACTGTTTTTCTCTTTTTCTCGCCAGGAAACTTATTTTTGTTTTTCTATAATTTTTGAGTTTTGAAATTTTTCACTGTTTTTGAATTTTTCAAATTTGGATTTACTCCCCCTAAAATCAACAAACTAAGATAAATTTTAAAAACAAAGGTATTTACAAAAACGATTTCCCGATGTCGGTTTAACTCATGGTTTTACCTTAATGTCGTTTACCAAAATTAATTTTAATAAAAAATGATTTATCAAATTTTGGAAAAATCAGTTGGCACGTCGGTAAGCGGTGCGGACCATGACAATGTTTACGAGTTTCATATTGAAACGATCACGTGTGAGGTGATATTTGAGGTCAACGTGTTGGCCAAAGAGTGCTACGAGAGGATAACAATTTATAAAGCAGCTTAAATATCGACAAGTATAGGAGAGATTAGAAATTTAAAACCGTATCCTGCAACTGCTTCGTGCATTGCAAGGAATCTGAGTGCTCTACCAAACTGGATATCCACCCGGTGTGGATTTCAAAGTCGATTTTGTAGCAATTGAGAAATCTCTTGACAGCAACAAGTTCATAGACCTCTGGGTCCGGCTGGTCTTCCACATTGCACCAGCGAAGGTTTTTATCTTTCTCTTGAGAAGTAGTGTGCGGTTGTTCAATCCATGCCAAGGCATCCGCACACCCGGTTGGTTTGTTCAACAAACACATTTTCTTCAATCACACCACGAAGAAATGTACACTGCACGTTCATCTTGTTGATTTTGAACTTCAGACGTGCTGCAGATGCGTACATTTTGATTGAATCTATCCTGGGGACCCAATCAAAGCCTTTAACATTCCACTATCAACAATCCGATGACTATCGATAGTTCCTCCTGGAACATCCTGCACACTCACTCAGAGATTAGTTGGAGAGGGGGACCCAAGCCTTAACAGACTTGGGTCGTCCTTCATCATCGAGGATTGTGACTTCGATTTCCTGATGATTCGGAATGGATTGAGCTTTCCCTGAAACAGTTACCGATTTTGGTTTCCAAATCTGTTTTTGTTTTTCATTTTTAATCTCTAACTTAACAGACTTTGTTTGGACAACCTCCGGTTTTAACGCCTTTTCAACTTCTTTGACGTTTTGACGTCGTTGTTTTGTTTCTTGTTCTTTAACAGTGCGTTTATCATGTTTTGGAGAAACAGGACGACGTTGTGAGTGACCTTGTTCAGAGGGGGCTCTTTCAACAAAATTTGGTTTGGGCGAGTTTGTGCAGTCTTTAATGATGTGCCCAACCTTCCCACATTTGAAACAAGTTCTCCTTTCAACAAACTTAGGAGAACCAGTTCGACTTTCACGTGTTGAACATGTAGACCCAGAGGTACTAGTTCCTTTATCACACTCGTTTGTGTGTTGGGTGTAATTGTTTTGAGCGTTACGTTTTAAAATCTTGACTTGTTGGACAAAATCGGTGTTTAATTTGTTTTCAAAAGTCTCAATTTTATCAGTACCCTTGGATGCTACAAATTTAACATCATTGTTTTTGTTAGTGCATTATGTCTATTGACTTCGTCTTGTATCATGTAATAGAATAGGATAGGTTAGAATAACCAGTGCACGAGGTTCGAGAAACGATGTTTAGGATTTAAGGAAGTAGTTTCACTCATATGGACATGCCATATAAGCGAAACCATAACATTAGATTTCGCTCATATGGACCTGTCCATATAAGCGAAACCTTCAAAACTATATATAGGTGCATTATTGATTCATTTGGCACGGATCCAGAACTTGTAACGAAGTGCTGCGAAACTTTGTCCAGGTTGTAATCATTGTTATTATCAATCAAAGTGATAGATTATATAGTATCAAGCTGTTTTCACGTCCAGTTCTCTGATTCCGCCTTTGAACCGGACATAAAGCTCTTCTGATCGACTCAATCGGGTCAAATAACGATCCTACAGTTTTTCTTCTTGAAACGAGCTCCTTTGGTCTGAACCTTCGGTTGTGAACCTTTAGAATTTTGAGCTCGCTGCTGTTGCTGTTTACCCTTAAAAGCGACAGGTTGTTGTTTAGTCGGTAATTCTTGGTTTCCAAATTGTTTCCTCACTTCAGCTTTTGGAATAGGATCACACTGAGTTACTGAAACTCTCGGGATCGCTTTTCCCAAAAACTTAGTTGTATTATCTTCAAACACTTTATCAATCAAGGATTGATTGACGTTTTTGATTGGAAAATCTTTGTTTGAATAAATTTTGTCATCACCGACTAAAGTATACAACACGTTATCACTTTTAATGGTAGACACTGTCTCAGTGATAGGATCTATCTCTTGTTTAGCACCAGTTGATTGCACAACATGAGTAGGAGGATCACACAGAATGTGATTCTCAAAAGGAACTTCAACTCCTTTGTTCGTCTCAAGAGATTTATCCTCATCACTCACATCTGGTTCATCATCTGACGAATCATAGTCCTCAATGGTTGGAGGACTTTGATTTGAAGCACATGATGACTTTTCTTTTCTATCAGATGAGCCCTCCGATGAATTGTTCGTTTTGAACCCTAAGCTAGTTGTAACTTCCCCATAATCAAGAGGTACACTGGGTTCAAAACGATGCATATCCTCTTCATCGGGCGACTTCGTATAGTCGTGTCTCAAAGGGGGTGGACACTTCCTATAACCAACGCCTTTAACGTTTCCCTTTAGTTTCTGAACGTCAATGATGTGATCAAGCACATATCGGGAGTTAGAATAACTATCCAATTTGAGCTTGATCGCATCATGCTCGCATTTGGCAACGGCTAGCTCTTTCTTGGTTTCCTCAATGATATTAATGTAGTTATTAATGCCAATTTGTTTGTTGAAAACAATTTATGTTAATTCGGAAACACTTTTCTTTTGGGTTTCAATAACTGTTTTAAACTCCTTTTCATTGCGAGCTAAGGCCATGTTTGCCTCTTTGCACTTTGACAGTTCAATAGCCAAATTCTGATTGTGAGTATGAACCTTTTCAGATTCAAGCTTCACATCTGCACAAGCATTACAAACACTAGAAGCAGAAGTTTCAGAATTTACCTGACTCGTAGAGGCTGAGACATTTGCCATGAAGGCAGATTGAAAAGAAAAAGATCCATCTTCAGAATTATAATCTCCCGCATTCGAGCTTTCTTCATCTGAACTCCCGTTATAACCCGAGCTGTCGTCACTTTCAGAAAATTCTTCCTTGTGAACGTGCTTGATGTGATTGATGATCTTCGCATAACATGCACTTCCTCCTCCCAACTGTACGGACCAATCACATCCTTCATCAGCATGATCAGTCAATGCTTGATTGGTGTTTGAAGGTCCAGACTGGTTCTGGTTCTGACTGTTGTTCACCGCTACTATCCTTCGTTCACGATTGTCTTGATTTTCATTAGAAGTACTTGTCTGATTTCTGAACGGATTCTGATTGCCTTGTTTGCTTGGTAGGGTGCACTCACGTTTGAAGTGACCCTTTTCGCCACAATTGTAACATGTAACCGCATCTTTATTGAACCCGTACTTTGTATCATTTTTGCCTTCCAACGAAGTTCTTCCAGTTCGAGTCATGAAATCCTTTACCCTTCTAACAGCACTTGCAAACGCCCACTTGATATCCATTAACTCCATTTCATCACGGTCTATCTGCTGATAATCTTCATTGGTCATATTGATGTTTCCAATTTGACCTGCTACCAATCCACGGTATGAACTGAACATTGTGTTGAGAAGTTCCAAATGTTCCTTTGCAACTTCTACACTGACTTTTGAAAGATTGGAAGTATCAACTCTGACAGTGTTGGTGTTTTGGGGTAAAGGATTGTTGGTATAATGTGCTTGTTGTTGTTGTGGTTGGGCTTGAGGTTGGGGTATGGATTGTGACATGTAAGCACTTTGATTCCACTGTGGTTGGGCTTGATTAAACTGTCGAAACGGAGATGAGTTTGTATTTGACACAAATTCCGTTTGAAGCTTTGGTTGCTGAACGGAACTAGAACTAGCTGAAGGACCAAAACCAGGCAAATACATTTCTGTGTTTTGAGGAGGTGCAGTTGCAATCCTTTTAGCTTTCTGAATTTCCTCTTCGTTCTTGTGCTCCAACTTCTGAATGAATTCATAAAGACTGACATTGGCTGCATCCAGAGCGCCCGTATGCTTTAGAAACTCAATGAATGGACTCCACTTAGGAGGTAGAGCATCATCAAATCGTGCAACCATTTCCGGATGAGTTGCAGCAACACTATAAGAACTCATTTAACTAATCAAATGACAAAAACGAGAAGTCATATCATTTAGAGTTTCATTCTCCAAGAACTGAAATGATTCAAACTCTTTCTTCAATAAATCATGGCGTATCTTTCTAGTAGCTGCATTTCCTCCTCCTCTCGCTACCAATGCATCCCATAAACCTTTCGTGGTCTTACAATATGAGAATTGATGAAAGATGTCTCTGTGAAGTGCTTGAGTGAGAATAGCATACGCCTTCTTCTCCAGATCATATGCCTTTTTGTCGGCTTCTTGCATATTATTGAAAGTTGTCGCAGTTGATCCTGCTTCTTCAAGAGCTTCACTAAATGCAGAGGTGAAACACATCCATAATTCTGTGTTTTGCCCTTGTACGCAATTATGGAAATGACCCTTCCATGATGGATAGTCATTCATGTAATTTAACTTTGGCGGGCGATTGTTGCTACCCGTCTCATTCTCACTAAGCAAAATATTTTGAATGCTCTGATTTTGATTCGACACCATTGCCCATTGACTTGAACTAATAGTTTGTTGTTGTTGAGGTATGGTACTCGCTAAATATTCGGCCATCGACATCTGTTTTTGAGCTGGTTGTGGATCCGTACTCCAATCCCAAGGACTCGTACAACTCATATTTGATATCAGAATGATAACACCTGGTCAAACACTTGAAAACACAAAGTTAGATACCTTTTGCAAGTCCTCTGTTTAAAATCACAAGAATAAAAATGTTTGGCGAAAACCAAAAGTGATTTCGTCCAGATATGTTTGTTAAAAAAAATGTGATGTGATTTCGTGGAGGGTAATGGGACAAAAATGGTGATTTCGTGGGGGTTGGGTTTTCGTCCAGGAGGTAGGTGATTTTGGTTGAGAAATGGAGATGGGTGATTTCGGCTGAGAAGAGGAGATGGGTGATTTCGGCTGGAGTGAAGGTGAGTGATTTCGGCTGGAGTTTGATTTCGTCCAGAAGATGATTGATGAAAGGGATTTCGTCCAGCAATTATGGTGATTTCGTGGCAGGATGATATTGTTGACCAAAGATTTCGTTGACTGAACAATAAGGATATAAGGTGATTTCGTGAAAATAGGTGAGACAAAATAGATATTTATCCAAACACTCAAACCTTATCTTATCTACTGAAAGTTGTTGATCATTTAGTCAAACACTCATACCCACCATGCTTTTCTGATTTTCGAGGCTCACTTTTCTAAAAAACAAATCATCACACTTGTACATCTTTTTCAACATAATAATATAATAATCAATAACAGTTCAGTAATGTTTCAACAAAGATCAAGCACAATAATATTTGAAGAACACTTTGAAGACACTGATGAACTTGATGAAGATGCGAAGATTCCGAACAACAATTTTTGCACACAAAAGTTTACTCAAAACCAAGTTTTAGCATGGATACATAAAATATAACAAGGTTTTGTAAAGAACTACTAGCAAAACACAAGATTTTCAAGACTTTAACGCTTGATTTTCCAGAAAATATGATATTCAAAGCTCAAAACTTAAGAACAATTTCTGAATATGCATGAAAATCTTTCAAAAACACAAGATAAACAAACTTGGTTTTAACAAGGAATCGAGCCAATGCTCTGATACCAATTGTAGGTCCACCCGGAGGATCGAGTAACCTCTGTTCCCTGTTTTCCGACAAACCCGAAAGTGCGGAATCCAAACGGGTAAGTTAAACCAAGTTACGAACACGTAAGACACAATATTCAACGATTAACACTCAATGTATCAATGCTAGAAAACGGTTACAATACGGTGTTTACAAATGTTCTCTGTATACTCTCAGTGTGTGTGTTACAATGTGTTCGCTCGCAAATCTATTCAGACTTGTCTCACTGTGTTCTGTCTGATGTCTGGGTATTTATACTAACAACATGACGAAATCCAGTTCCAACGAAATCTGATCGACGAAATCAGACATCACGACGAAATCCCAATATGTTCGACGAAATGATTTCGTCACATGCTGTTTTCGTTGCACAAGGTGTCTTCCTTGGAAGCCCAATCATTAGACAAAGCCCATCACAAGTCTTCGGCCCAAATGATGTTTCTGATTGGTCCAAAGACAAGTCAAACGGCCCAGATGTATGTTTAGTTGAAAACATATTTCACCAATTCATGCATGAGACAAACTTGTGACATCACCATGACATCACAATGATGATGTCATGGTGATGTGTAAAAGGGAATGGGTTTGCGGCGCTTCGTGCTTCGCGTGTCGAACTCTGGGGCGCACGACGGAGGAATGTCGTGACGTCGGACTTGAGCCGGACCTAACCGTGTCGACCCGAACCGAATCGAATCGAACCGAGTCGAGTCGCGTCCACATAAAGTGTACCAACACACACAATGTTTCATTCATTCAACGTTGAGATCTAATAAAAATAAGTGTTTATATAGTCAGTCTTATACTTTTCGTGTTATAAATTTACATCGAGATAGTTGGTAAACGGGTAACAAGCTGCGCCGCTACCCTTTTTTGAATACCAAACTAAGTCTTTTATAAACTACGTCCATAGATCGGGGGTCATAACATTACTATGCATGACTCTTTGAAATCGACTAAGTAGGTCCACAGCCTCTGGCGCCAGAAAACCAAAAGTATCAAAATCAAATGGGATAAACATGTGCTGGTTGTCAAGGCACACTTTCTCCTGTTCAAAGATGGACTGACCTAAGTTAGCATTGGTACCAGAACTATCCAGAAAGTGTTCAAGGACAACAATTCTATTTCGCATAATTCTCTTTTGTATGATTAGTATTCATTACTATTTTGTTTTTGACTCCATATGTGTAGAAGTTTCCTTGCGTGCACCTACTGTAGTTGAAACATGACTTTATAAAACCTGATCAAAATTGTAATCACGTTCTGAATCCAAGCTTACATATTTTGTCCTCAAAAACTTCTGGACAAGATCTCTAACTAACAAAGATCATGTACTCTGCAGCAGGCGAGGAAGACCAGTCGTCTAGAACGTCTGCACATCAATGTCGCCTATTTTCCCTTGCGGAAATTCAGTCTGCAACCAAGGACTTTGCTGATGAACTAGTAATTGGAAAGGGAGCATTCGGAAAGGTCTATAAGGGCCAAATTTCTAATGAAAAAGCATGTCATGTTGTAGCCATCAAACGACAGGACTCAAAGTTGTGTCACGGTCACTTGGTGTCTTTGGTTGGTTATTGTGATGATAGAAAGGAGATGATCCTTGTTTATGAGTATATGCCTAATGGAACCCTTTACCACCATCTACACAAAGCGCAAACTCCATTAAATTGGGTACAAAGAATGAAGATCGCAATAGGTGCTGCACGTGGACTAGACTACCTTCACACTGGCGTTGGCACCCAACATGGAGTTGTACATCGTGATGTGAAAACCTCGAACATTCTTTTGGATAATAATTTGGAAGCTATGATATCCGATTTTGGGTTGTCCAAAATAGGCCCAACTAATCATTCAACATCTTATGTTACTGGGAGTGTTAAAGGCACATTTGGGTATTTGGATCCTGATTATTTCTATACCAGAAAATTAACAACCAAGGTAGATGTGTATGCATTTGGGGTTGTGTTATTTGAACTACTATCCGGGAGGCTTGCAGTAGATGAGCTCTATGGTGAGGAGGAATGTAGTTTGGCAATGTGGGCTAAAAAATGTGTCAAAGAACGAAAAATAGATCAAATGGTTGATCCTAATATTAAGGGAACAATTCATCCCAAATGCGCAAGAGGGTTTGCACAAATTGCAAATCGTTGTGTGCACAGTGTTCCAAAAGAGTGCCCTACCATGTCCGAGGTCGTTGCCTCACTTCAGGCATTACAGGTACAAGAAAAGAAATACGATTACTCTGTCAGGTCAAGAGGCAAAACTGGATTCCCTTCAAGGATTCCAGAGTTTCTTGTTTCCAGCACCAAACTATATATTCCAGAGTTTCTTGTTTCCAGCACCAAACTATATACTGGCGCCAAGGTTGTCATACACCCTTTGTTAAACTAGTATCTAGTTTTGGGTGATAATTGTCAAGTTTAGAACTTCAGGGACTATTTTTGTAATACTTGTAAACTCTAGTTAGTTATAATGATTGAATACCACAGCTTAGACTTTGGATAATCCTTTCTCTCTAAGATTTAGGCTAATACCCATAAAATTAGAAGGCACTAAATACTTGATTTAAATGTTATGATTAATAATTATAGAAGACAATGAGAATATGAGATATTGAGAATTTAATTATGAAAACCCACAAAGGTATGTTAATATTGGTTACTTACTAATGGAGTGGTGGTCTATTGGTAAAGGCGTGGTTGGCAATAGGTAACTTATATAAGACACGATTGGACCTGTTTACTAAATACTAAAATCACATCATGTTATTTTTCACTTTTTTAAAAATAATTAAACTTAGAAGGTTAGGATCCATCATTTCTCGTTCCTAAGAAATAAAACATTCAACTGTATTATAGACATCGGATATAAAGTAGTTAAACGAGTCATATTCATGTTTATAACTTTTGTTGTTCACGTCATTAGATACTTGTTAAACCCGTTAAGACACGATTTTCCAGTCCTACGACTTTAAACACCTTGGTTTGAGAAGAGGACATTTTGGGTGCAAGCCACATAGATGAGAGGGATTAAAAGGAATTCGCAGTTAAAAAAATATATTGGCTGCTTTGTTTTATTTTGTAGATTGAATTACTATTCACCTTAAAATTAGATTTAACCAATTTAAAGAATTTGTAAATAGTATAGATTTTCTATTTTGAATGAATATTAACTAGTATTAAGGCCCCCGTGTTGTGGCGGGGGGCGTAAAACCATGCAAAGTAGCACCAATGTCACACCACTGCCAGCGATCAACACCGGAAAACTCGTAAAAACTAAATAAATAGAAAAGGAAAAAATAAAACCGAATGAAAAGCATATGTAAAATCGTTGAACCACCCACACCCATTGCGGTATGTTAATGCGAAAAATTTAGGCTAAAACGTAAAACATAGAAAAATAAATAAGTCGATCTAGAACCCGCGCGTTGCGACGAACTTATTAAACGGGAAAAAATAGACAAAAAAACTTTGAACCCCAAATATATATACATATACATATGTGTGTAGGATTATAAGAGAACTCTTATTGTGAAAACCAAAAAAACTAATTCCAAGCAATGAATAAAGGTTATTGTAAAAGTTGATCTTTGCTAAACGTGTAACAAAAACATTTAGGCTTTTAGTAGCACTAAGTCGAGGCGGTAAAAAATCCAAGGGACAAAATGTAACCATCAAATACTTTGCTAAGTAGAACTGAACGAAAAAGAAAACCTCTAAGGGATCAAATATGACCACCAAACATTGTGTTAAGTAACAACCGAATGACGACCAAATTTAGAGAAAAGCGTAAACAAAAATTAATAAAAAACCAGACTTATGTAACTTTTATAACAATTATAAAACACCAAAATTTTGTTACAAAAATTATAAAGGGTGAGGGTATTGATACATCCCCACTTTTTATGTGCACATCCCCCAGAGGCAGCGTATAGGGTTGTAAGGGGCGTATACAATGTGAAAGCATTAAATGTGTCAGAAAAAGGGTATTGATACGCCTCTCATTGCCCTATGAGAGGCTTATAAGATTGTGGTAGTTGAAGCATTAAACCCTATACGTCTCTCATTGCACTATGAGCGGCTTACTGGCATGACTTTTGATGAATTTAAGGTATAATTACTGACATCCAGGTATGTAGTTCTGAAAAGTGTGAAAAGGTAACCCCATACGCGCTTATTGATCTATACGCCTCTTATCGACCGAGAAAATGTTTATTTACCCAAGCATACGGGAACTATTTCATTCAAATGTTCAAAACTCACAAAATACCGATGAAAATGATGAAAATTCTCAAATAAAAACATTGGTTGAAACCGTGAAGCATAAAGATGTCGTTTTGGGACATTGGTAATGTTTTTGGAGAAGATTTGAACCAGTCATACGTCTCTGAAAGCATTTAGTTATCCGGCGTTGATCGAGGTGAGGAGGAGGTTGTGTCCGTGCCTCATTGTGATGACAGTGATGTGTGTCCCGTGTTACCTGATTTGAACCAGGTGT
Source organism: Helianthus tuberosus (assembly GCA_030545235.1). Classification (NCBI taxonomy): domain Eukaryota; kingdom Viridiplantae; phylum Streptophyta; class Magnoliopsida; order Asterales; family Asteraceae; genus Helianthus; species Helianthus tuberosus. The sequence goes on along the minus strand of JARYGA010007663.1, from coordinate 18,551 downwards.
TTATAGATGAGGCAAAACCATCTTACATTGCCCAAAGTTATCCGCGACACGAATACGGGACTTACCATTCGTATACGGAAAACCAACACAAGTTAGAGTATGTGGAAGGTGCTAAGGACTTTGAGGAAAATGATAACGAAGTCGATGAAGGTTCTAAGGACTTTGAGGAAAATGATAACGAAATCAAGGAATGTGCTAAGGACTTTGAGGAAAATGATAACGAAATCAAGGATTCACTTTGAGGAAGGTGTTGATGACGACGAAGGTGCTAACGAGGAAGGTGTTGACGACGACGAACGTGCTAACGAGGAAGGTACTAATGACGAGAAAAAAACAAAAAAGGTATGACATAACCGTCAATTACGTGTTATTGGTGTTATATAATGTTTATATAATTTTAGAGTGAAAAAAATGATTTTGTATACATGTTATTCGTTATATATAATTTTTATTAGGTATGAGAAATCTAGAAAATGTTTGACCCGGCCCGAAAATTGTGTCATACATATTTACCCGATTTCGTTATCATTTTGGTGAAATATTTTATATATTCTGGTGAAATATTTTGTTAAAAATAGATTAGTTAGGCTTGTAAATGAACTGAACGAACACGAACGAGGCATGTATACTGATTAAAACTAGAAAATGTATGACCCGAAATTTCATACAAACCCGAAAATGTGCCATACAAATTAACCCGAACCCGATGTTCAACCCGAAATTTTTTATTGTTTTTTCGAAAAATTAATGTATTAATTTCATTTATGTAGATTTCTAATGTACCATTTTCTTGAGGTATTTGGGTCACTTGAAGAGTTGAAGAATTGATTTTAAAAAAGAGAAGTTGCAAAAGGTTACGTGATTGTGACCCAACGAACGATAACAAAAGGCGAAGGTTCGTGAGCAAGGACAATGAAGATATGGTTGCAATGCGATCGTGGCGGCGAACCCAAAAGTAAAGCAACAGTTCGGCATTCCGGTAGCAAAAAGGTTGGTTGTCCTTTTAGTCTGATAGGGAAACTAGACGCAAGTAGTGGTAATTGGAGCCTTGTGGAGAAGAAAAACATTCATAATCATGAGCCTGTAGAATTTCTCGAGGGCTGCGTGTTTGCTAGAAGGCTGACCCCGGACGAAGAATCACTTGTGGAGAGAGTTTATCTTCAAAACATGGAGCCTACGAATATACATTTAACCATAAGAAAACAAAACCCACACAGCTTGTGCATTCTACAAGACATACAAAACATGATAAAAAAGATTAAACTCAAAATGTACAGCGATCGAACTCCAATGTAGATATTAGAGAACATGTTGCAAGAAGAAAGATACGTTTATTTCACCAGGGTGAATCCCTCCTCAAATGCGGTCGAGGAGGTTTTTTTGTTCATCCGGACTCGTACAACATGTGGCGTGCATTCCCACATGTGTTGATGATTAATGCTACCTACAAAACGAATGAGTATATGCTTCCGTTTATTAAAGTTGTGGGTGTGACATCGACACACAAGTCTTTTTGTGTTACTCATGAGTTTGTCCCTAAAGAAAAAAAAGATAACTTCTTATGGGTCCTGGAGAAGCTCAAAGAATTGTTGGTAGATTGTATGGAGCCACGTGTAATTGTAACAGATAGGGATCAAGCTTTGATGAATGGTTGCGATAAAGTATTCCCAAAAGCTTCCAAATTGCTATGTAGGTGGCACATCTCACAAAATATTCTAACACAATGTCAGGCAAAATTTAATGAAGACTGGAAAATATTCAAGCTTTCTTGGTCTCGTCTGTGTAGTTCTCCCACTCCGACACTATACAATTATAACTTTGAGCGGCTTTTCACGTGACTGACTAACGACGAACGATCAGGTACATGTATATTAGTTTACACACATTCATCCATACATGTATACATACAAACATTACAAATCTATGTATTCTATTTTTTTCAGATGTTCTAGAGTATTTGTATAATGTGTGGCTGAAAGATTATAAAGAAAAGTTCGTTTCAGCTTGGACTAACATAGTCCCCAATTTTGGTCAACATACAACCAACAGAGTTGAAATCTAGCATTCTATGTTTAAGAGATACATTAAAAGGCCAAACAACTCGCTCCATAGACTTGTGTGGCTTGTTGGCAAAGTTGTAGAGTCACAACACATACAAATAAAACTTAGTTTTCATGAGAGCAAGTCCGTGCAAATGGGGGACCACAGAGTACCATTTTTGATAACCTAAGCGGTAATGTTTCCCGAAAAGCCTTAGAGTTGTTTCTTGTCAAGAGGAAAAAGCTACATGCGTTGAGGGTAGCGGGGGGGACTTGTGGTCACCAGCTTTCTACGGGTCGTGGGTTGCCATGTGCTTGTCAGATGTAGTGGTGGGAAATACAGGTAATATAACAACTATAACATATACTTCGATCCATAGAATATATAATCATCATTATACTTCATGTTATAGCTGTGATTCTTGAAAAACAGGTTGCAAATTCCACTTGCCGCGATAGACAAATTCTAGACAAAACTTGATTTTTCGACAGAAAAACTTAATCAAGACGATTGTAATATTCAGGCGGAAATGGATAGACTCACACAATAACTACAGGCGCAACCACCTATAGTGTTAAAAAGTATGTTGTCGAAGATGAAAGCGGTGGTGAATCCAAGTATGACTGACCATCAACCGCCTGAGGTACAACAAGATACCCGGGGCCGCCCAACTACGAAAGCAAAACAACAAAAGTATAAAGAGCTTGCGAGACGTAAAGATAAACAACCCGAATCACAGAGGAACGACTACACTCAAAAGCCAGTTGTGCGACGTAGTCGTTCAAAGAAAAGTAAAGAAAAAAATACAATTCCGATTATAGATAAAGACTTTCCACTATTGGCCGGGCACTGGTACATACGTACATACATACATATTTTTACAATTTTTTTTCAGTTTTTTTATTTTTTAATACTTTTGAGTTTTTTTTTTTTTTTTGCCAATTATAGGTACAAAACATGATCGAGCGTTTTAAGTATTGGCTTCCATCTATGTATCGGAGATAAATAACACATATCGAAGATACCCAGTCGGATGATAACTGTGGGTTTCGACCCATAGCTATGGATTTGGGGTTGGAGTAGAAACAGTGGAAGTGGGTCTGCCAACAGCTACTCGACGAGATGTTCATTAACAAAAAGCGTTGGGGGGCATATACTCGACTCCTTGGACAAGGGATGTTACAACAATGTGTATCGATCGATAAATTGGCTAAATGTGGAACCTGCACCAAAGGCATGCTGGCTGTTGTTGCCCTATACAGGGTTGTTGATGGCTCAAAAATTTGGTGTGATTGTTCAACATTTATGCAATGGTGTTTGTCAAACTTACTTCCTGATGTTCGATGGACAGCAGGTTTACCCGAACCATTCCATTTTAACGATCGCTTATGTCGAAGGTGGCCACTTCATCATGGTTAAGTTAATGGATGATTGCCCGATGCCAGTACCAAATGGACTTTGGAATATATACCGAAGTATGGAAGCTATGGAATGGGAGACAATGTACATGTCTCGTATTACACAGGGTAGAGCGTTACTAGATAGTAATAGAAGTCAACGAAAAGAATTTATTAACTTGTTATAGGTGTAGCATCCGTTAAATGTTGTATACGCAACAAATTTATTAATGTTTCTGTTTTAACTGTTTAATTATTTTTGATGTTTTAACTGTTTTATTAATTTTTCTCTTTTAATGTTTAACTCATTTTTCTCTTTAATATAATTAAAATAAATTTTAACATCCGTCAAATATAGTGTACGCAACAATTTTTTTATAAAAAAATGTTAATTAAAGTGCTTCATATAAAAGAAAGGAGTATAAAATAAAAGAAAACTGTTGTTTTAAAAGGAATTGAAACTGTTGACTCAAAATAAAAATGAAATCCGTTTTTTTAAGAAAATGAATTAATATTAAGATAAATAAATGAATAAATAAAACATCTCAAAAATGCAAAAAACCATCCCTAAACCGCTTTCTACACGGATCGAACTCGAGACCTCTCAGTTACATGCACCCGTCCGTTCCACTAGGACAAGTGTCTCCCCCGTTCATAATCATGATTCTTAATTCTCTTATACAGAAGTTATGTGTTTCATAAATAAAAAATCCCCAAAAATGCCAAAAACCCGCCTCAAACCAGTGTCTGCCCGAATCGAACTCGAGACCTCTCAGTAATGTGCACCTGTCCCTTCCACTAAGACAAGTCTCACCCGTTCATAATCCCGATTATTAATTCTCTTATATATAAATGATAAGTTTCATAGATTAAAACAGAAAAAAAAACAACTCCTTATACGGTGCTCATTGATCCATACGCGTCTCCTGGTCCCCAAACACCTTTTTCATCTTCAATAAAGGGGTAAATAGATCTAAAAGTTCAAACACACACACTAAAACACCAAAAACACACACACAAACGCTCTGGACCACACGATTTTCACAAGACGAACTCTAGACCACACGATGAGGATCCGCTCTCATAACGTTCTCGCTCTCGTATCTCTCAATACGGTCGGAATATTCAAGGTTAGTTTGTATTCCATATTTTATTGATTAATCTTCAATCTTTTTTTTTATTTTTTGGTTTTATTTTGGTCGTTTGTGGTGGCGTTGGGGTTGTGGTTGTTGCTATCGTTGTTGGGATTTGACGGTGGTGGGGATTGACGGTGGTTAGGGTTTGACGATGAGTGGTGGTGGTGGTGGTCGTGGGTCGGCTGTGGTGGTGGTGGTGGTTATGGTTGTGCATCGGCTGTGGTGGTAGTGGTGGTTAGGAGGCTTTGGTGGTGCCTGTGGTGGTGGTGGTAGTGAGGCGGCTGTGGTGGTGGTGGTGGTGGTGGGTCTGCTGTGGTGGTGGTGGTGGTGGTGGGTCGGTTGAGGTGATGGTGTTTGTGGTGGTGGTGGTGGTTAGGCAGCTGTGGAGGTGGATGAGGTGGTTAAGGGTGGTGGTGGGCTATGGTTGTGTCATGTGACGTGACCGTGTCGTCCCGATCAGTCAAAAACCCAATTAAACCTAGGTAGCTAGGGTAAGTCGGGTATCGTATCAACGAAGAGCATGTGGTCAGTATCGCACGACCCGGTCGATTAGTTAGACTATTTACAAATAATGTACAAAGTGATTATGAAGATTGCTAATTTTATTTGTTTGTTTGGTTTTGAAAATTAATCGGAGTGAACCGGCAATTTGATGTTATTCTTAAAACAATGTGTGCTTAATTAATATTGTAAACTAAACTAAAAAGTGGAAACAAGAATTAGGAATACGGATCACACTCGGTTCGATAATTGCAAGATCTAGGGTTCCTACATGTTTTAACTTGATTCAATTGCATATAGTGATTAACGGATTACTATCACGAAACTTAGGTGCAAATTGCTATCTACGTCATAGACAACGGACCACAATGCACTTCATTACCTCAGACATGTAAATCCTAACCTAAGATAAGGCATAATTGCATACAACCATTTCGCAAAATCATAACTTTATCATCGTTCGACAATTTACGAATTCGAAACAAATGCAAGACAATTATCAAAGGTTTCAAATACTAAACAATTTGTCACAAAATCAAATTAAAATACAAATGCATAAACCCTAGAAAATATTAAAAAAATCTACACCGGCGTGAAACCGAAGAGACTAGCCGTTCATGGTTGAATGTACGCGATCACCGAACGACGAACACGAGCACCACACCATGATCTTTGAGTCTTGAAGGAATTATGGAGGTTAGGGTTTGAAGGTGAAGGTGGAAGGATGAAGACGATGGTGGAATCAATTAGGTTAGAGATGATGGAGAACGGTTAGGTTTTAGGTTATATGTGAAGGTTAGGAATCAATTAGATGTGAAGAGATTATTTGGAATGGGTTAGATGATGTTTAGATGATCCCTCATGGTGTTTTTTATCATGCACAACTCGTAACCCCTGAAAACTTGGTCAAAGATGGTTTTAATTCGTCCCAACAACCAAGAAACTCAAATTTCGAGATAGCAGAAACTAAGGGGCGTCGCCGACGCCATTTAGGGCGTCCCCTACGGCCCCTAGATGTTCCAAGTTCATCCAGCGTGCTAATCCACTGCCTATGAACATTTTTTGCCAACGGGGAGTTCTGGAGGGCGTCGCCGACGCCCCCCATGCGTCGCCGACGCCTCCTGGTTTTGCTCGTTTCCTGCGAAAACTGTTTTCTTCATAACTTCTTCGTTATAGCTCCGTTTTACTCACCGTTTTCGCCCACGTACTCGTAATTCAGCCCTCTATCATGCCATCTTCCAATATCTTCATTTTAAATCCATTAACATCCCTCCAAAACACATCCAATCTTCATGGTTAACCCAGTTTTGTTCATTTCACATCCCCGGTTGACCCGATTCGCGTCCCGGTGCTCCGTTTAGCTCCCATTTAGCTTCTTAATCTCTTTTAGACCTGTAAAACACAAATCCCATTAAAAGTAGGCTATTCAAGATTAAAAGCTACGTAAAAACATCAACTTAAGCATAAACGATCACCGGTTTTCAACCACGTATCACATCCCCACACTTGTCGTTTGCTTGCCCTCAAGCAAATCTGTTTTTCTCTTTCACATTGGTCGAACGAGAAACACACATCCCATTCCCGAGACTAAGGTTAAGGTCTAAACTCATAACCGGTTCAAACTTTTTACAATTTACAAAATATCTAACGGTAAAGTGAATAATCACATATAAAATGGTTATCCAAGATTAACCCGCTCTTGAAACCAATAAATCATGCACATCCCTCACAAAGTTCTCTCCACTCGGTTTATAAATTGGCTATTTTTCATGATGTATTAGTACTGTCTAAAAGTAATCACTCAAAACCGATTAGAACACGTACCCGAATAGGCTTGCAATTCAATCATTCTCCACCACCGAACACGAATACTAAGCATAATTCAAAAGGTCTTTGTAAGGGTTGTAACGGGGCTAGGCTAAGTGTAGGAAATAGGATATTTAAAGTGGCTAAGGTGATGAAAATTCGACTTTTATTGTAAAACAACTATTCTAAACACGACTAACTACCAACATCAAACTAGAAGGCAACAATTTTCACCTTTTATTCCACAAACTAGGACACATATTTTTTTTCTTTTCTTAATGATTTTCTATTTTTTTGGCAACATTTTCTGATTTTTTTAATGAAAAATATGAGCAAACCACTTAGCCGAGGGTAACGTCACCTTCAAAAGAGGGGCCTATCACATTACGCATTAATAACTTAATTAATTATCTTCCAATATTCCAACCCTTTAGGATTGTATCCTTGCTGACTCAAACTACTGGGTTGAGGGTAACATCACCTTCAAAAGAGGGGCCTACTACTATAACTAAGATAATCTCTTAAAAAGTGCAAAAGTGCGGAAATCATCAAAGGTTACACTAAAGGCGAGTGGGATCCAAGTGATTCATCTTGTCTATCTGTTTTTTATTTTTATTTTTAATTTCGGAATTTTTAGTTTTTATTTTCATATTTAAACCTTTTTCTAAATTTTTGATTCGATTAGATGTTGAGGATAAACCGGTATTAAAAGCACTTATGTCCTTGGACGACCTCGGTATCTTACCAACGCTATACTACGCTCACGATGGGTGCACTTACCCATATGTGTATTTAGTGTTAGTAAAATATCGTGTTTTATAAATTTAAAACTTGACTAAAGTGTTAAAATGGTTTTAAAATATACATAAAAATATATTCACACCGACACATTTCATGGACCTTGACTTAACTTGTGTGAGTAGACAGTACACCTGTAAACGTTGTTATGTGTCACGCACAGGGGATGTAGACTTGTTGGAGAACTGAATACTTGTTATGTGATATACTGTGATCTTAACAGCAAATGCAATCTGTGAAAATACATGTACTGTTAAGTGATTGATTTGCATACGAAACCCATACACTTGTTATGTGACTTTACGACAAACGTTATGGATCAATGGGTTGCATGATTAACGATTACGACTCGTATAAGGACGTGTGTCTTTCTTGTATGCTACTTGTGTAACGTGTACATTGGATACGTGATATATGTGAGCATTATACTGACTATTCTTGGTAACCACGGTAGGGTATGGTTGACCAACTTGGAATGGGTAATATAACATACCGAGCAATCTAAGGTGAGTTCACTTCTCTTGAGCATGCGTCCCGGTGGGTGGGACAATCAATTGGGTATTCCTGAGAGGAATAAGTCTTTTTGGGTAAAACTGGGATGTTGGATAATACACTCATTTCCTATCACCTTAAGTCCCATCTTCTACCGAATAGTTAACTGAGAGGTAATGAGGTATTAGTTGATAGCGCTATTAGGCTTGGCAACCTCACACCGTACCTGAGTGGACGAGCGTGAACTAATGACCATAATCATGACCAATGCTTAGATAGGGGGCATTGGGGACGGGTGTCACACCTCGACCGCGTAAAACATCAAACTGCGACGGAAACGTCGGGGAGTGTTGCAACAGAATTATTGTTCCACAACCATGGTAATTAAAGTTTTGTTTTATTTATTAACAAAGAGGTTACATTGTCTTTAAACAAAAGAAACAAGAGTAATAACATTATTTAAACTAATCTTGCTTTTTTTATGTCACTAAGGCCCGAGTCCACCCTAGTGTGTCCTGATCAAACCTACGCATCAGCTCCTGAAAACACATGTGAAAATAGGTACGTCAGCATAAAAATGCCCGTGAGATACATAGGTTTTGTTAAAATAGGATTCATGACTTAAGTTTAAAGAAATGTTTAATAAAAATTTGTCATGAATCTTGTTAAGTGTTTTCTTTTATAAATCATACAAAAAATTGATAAGAAATCAGATTATATAAAAGAAAGGTATATGGTTAATTAAATAACCAAGTAAAATGAGTTGTATAAAATAAACTGTTTGTAAAACAATGTCTTGTGAAAATATGTTATTTGTGTAAAATGTAATATGTCTAATCTGAAATGGTTTAAATAACGCCACGATATGTAATATTATAAAAGCATTTATATATAGGAAGTACCAGCGGCGTATCCATCATGCTTTTATCATATTACACATGCCTCGTTACTTAAATCATTTACCAAACAAACCACTAATGTAAAAATGTTCATGTATAATAAAATGTCAAAATGTTTATGTATAAACCATGTCAAATGTCAAATGTAAACCATGTAATGTGTAAACCCATGTCATGTATGGCAAGTGAAATATGTCAACTAAAGCCATAGGTAAAATGCATAAAACAAGATATTGAAATAAATCAAAGTTATGTTTTGTAAAATAACTGCATGCTCTACTGATACAAACATCTATGCGGTATTGTTAAAATGTATACATTCAAGCCTTGCGACAGTGGCGACAAACCCTTAAACAAATTAAAGGTTTATCTAAGTTATGTGTATTGGATTCAGTCATTCCTTCCACCCAAACAAACTTAGGATTTCAAGAACGGGAGTTGTCAATTCCTATGGTACCATTACTTACTACCAAGCGGCGTGATCAATGTTAATGAATGTATTTTTGTCCCATTTAAACAAACCAAATGTCATACCATAATGTAAGCATGTTTTATGAAAATAATGTACTAAGTATGCAACAAATGAACATACATAGCATGAAATGTGATGTAAAACAATGTACTAAGTATGCACTAAATGAACATACATAGCATGAAATGTGATGTAAAACAACGTACTAAGTATGCACTAAATGAACATATATAGCATGAAATGTGATGTAAAACAATGTACTAAGTATGCACTAAATGAACATACATAGCATGAACACAGATAAAATCATGTACTATACGTGTACTAATGAACATAGCAAGTATGATATAAAAACATGGAAAGCACGAAAGTAACAAGTAGGCACATGTGTTTCACCCCAAAATGTTTGAAAAACAGTAAAAGAGGGGTCTATGTACTCACTTGAGATTGCTCAATAGTCTTTGGATAACCACCAAGCAAAGCAAGAAAGATCACGGAATCAAACGACACCTAATATAGGTAACTATGTTAATAAACCGGACCTAAATCGGAGGATCGGCTAAAATGAGGTTTCGTAAACCAAATGAGTATAGGAACTCATGTAATATGGTTTAACAAAGCCTACATTCTAAAACGAAACCTAACCTAAGTGCTTACGACCCTTTACGACTCGTTTAGGTAGCTTACACTACTTTAACGCGTCGTTCGCGCAAAACGCGTTCGGACCGCCTAACTAGTCCTATGACAAGTATTATATGCCTTAACATGTCTAATAATGTTGCCTAATCAGATTAGATGTCAAAATTTAGGTTACATGTTAGGAAACTTTATTTGTAAGTATTGAAGAAAATCACAATCAACTGGATCTATGAAGAAGATAACAGTCTAGAAGATCACAACAAGAAGAAGAAGATCAGATAGGACAACTGAAATGCACAGCATCTACTTCAAAGAATCACAAGTTGATCAAGAGCTGAATTGGATTATCAGAGAAGGTCATTTCTGATGGATCTTATGATATTTCTGATGAAATATCATCAATTTCTGACGATTCTGATCATCAGGTTTTCTGATGATTTGTTCACCAGAATTTCTGATGAAGTGGTTTATCAGAAATTCTGATGAATACCCCACTTGTCTGAAATCAGATCTATCATGCCACAATAACCGAAGCAAATTGACATTATTGGACATCATGATTACAAAGGCAACTTGACTATTGGATTCAATGAATATGTCAAATGGCTACTTTTTGCAGGACTTATTGCATGAATAAACTATTGTTTATTCATGTACCCAGCCTTCTATAAATAGAAGGCTCAACCAACAGAAGACAATTGAGTTTGAAGCCTAGCTTTCATATACGCTACACAAACTCCATTGCCCTCTTACCCACAGAATTCAACATTCATTTGTATTAGATAATAATCTTACAATCACCTTGTAAACTATTTTGTTTCAAAGTGATATAAACTTGATAATTCTGTAGGTCTTGTTTCTAAAAGTCAGATTTCCATTTCCGCACATCTTTTTCACATCTACTGAAATCACTTGCCATATTACGTGAAAAGAAGTTGTTTAGGCCATACTGGGTCCAACAATTGGTATCAGAGCAGATTGAATAAACTATCTTCAAACGATCAATCGTTCATCTTCTTTTCTCTAAATATGGCCAGCTTTCAATCCTGGAATAATGCTTTTAACATTGGTTCTATGTCTAAACCTCCGACTCTGGTCAGAGAGGAATACCCCCAATGGAAAATCAGGATGGTCAATTTCCTCAATGGTCATGACCGAGATCTGTTTCAATTCATTGAAAGGGGTCCACATATACCAATAACTGAAATACCAGCTATTCCAGCAACTGACCAATCACCTGCTATCCCTGCCTCCCGAGCTCCCAAAAGTGAAATACTTTGGAGTGAGGAAGACAAGGAAAAGGTGGCGGGGGATGAAAGGGCAAAGTCACTTTTAATAATGGCCATCCCCAATGACATATTTTCACAAGTTGATGCATGTGCATCAGCCAAGGAAATATGGGATCAGTTGGAAAATCTTTGTGAAGGAGGAGAAAGGATGAGAAGAAACAAAAGAACAAACAATGTCTCATCATATGAAAGGTTTAAAAGTTTACCCAATGAAAGATTAAATGATACATATTAAAGATTTACAAAACTTTTAAACGAGCTAAAGAAATTTGGAATAACAAAGTCAAATGATGAAAGAAACATAAAATTTCTTGATGCTTTACCTAGAGAATGCAGAACTCTAACCATGACTTTGTCCTCAACCTTAGAACTAGGAAACATGAGTCTCCATGACTTATACATCATCTTGATCCCCAGAGAGGAAGAAATATTTGAAGAAACCATTCAAAGAGGGGGATCTTTAGCTCTCATCTCAAACTCACAAAGATCAACACCTACCAAGGATCCACAACCATCAAACAGCCAAAGTTTTGAAATTTCTGATACTTCATCAGATTTTTCAGCTTTTGCTAAAGCAATAGCACTGCTCACCAAAACATTTGAGCAGAGGTTGAGGGGGGAGGCCAGAGATACCAGAGAAGTGACAGAGGGAGGATGGATGGAAGATCTAAGGAAGAAGTTAGATCTAAGGATAAAGGGAAGGCTGAAGTTGTGTGTTACAAGTGCAAGCAAAGAGGTTACTATGCATCAGAATGCAAGACCAAGAAGCTCAAGGATGTTGCTTATTATGAGAAGAAGCTAGAAGAAGCTAAGAAGCAGCAGCAAGTCAGCTTAATTGCTGGGACAGATACATGGCTATCTGATGACTCTTCTGATGAAGAAGAAGAAGAAATGGACAACTTCTGCCTCATGGCACTTTCTGATGACATGCCAGAAACTTCAGGACAACAGGTAAATTTAGACAATCTTGATCTTGAACACAAGCTAAATGAGCTCATGTCAGATTTTCTAAATCTGCAAGTTAAACATCAATCAGATAGTAAAAATTATGATGAGTTGCAAAGGACCATGAACAAAATCATTCTTGAAAACCAACTACTAATAGAAGAAAGTTTAGATCAAAGAGCTAAAATTGAGTTCTATGAAAATGAAAGAAAAGATCTTTACAAGAAAATCAATGATAAAGAAATCAATGTAAGAGGTTTTCAACAAGCCAAAGAATTTATAAACTTCATTGAGTCCACACCAAAGAACAAAGGAGAAGGTTTAGGATATGTAAAAACAAGAGAAAGTAAACCCACTGTCTTTGTAAAAGCAACTCAACAGATTTTTGATAAATTTTCATCAGAATCTGATTCTGAAACTTGCAAGTCAACCTATTCTGAATACTCTTTTGATAAACCCAACTTTGAATCAAAAAGAAGTGAATGCAAACAAGATTCTGTAAAAACTCCAGAAGTAGTTCACTCATTTTTTCAAAATTATCCCATCATTCTATCACAAGAAAGAATATCAGAAAATTCTGATATATCTTGTATGTGTGTTGACATACTGAAGCTTGTTCAATACCATCTCAAAAGGAAAAATGCAAAATCTGTTTATGGCTCAGCATATAACAGAATATCTGATGAAAAGACAACAAGAGAAAATAATTTGTTTAAAATCTCATCAGAAAGAGTACCCAAGCAAGCCTGGGTACCAAAAACCCTCTAATCATTCCATTTCAGGACCATCATGTGCAGCAGATCTGGTACTACGATTCAGGAAGCTCCAAGCACATGACTGGGGACAAGAGCTTACTCAGCAACTTTGTTCCAAAGCTGGGTAGAATGGTAAATTTTGGAAATGGAGTAAAAGGGAGGATCATGGGATATGGATGCATAAGGTATGGATGTTTGACCATAGAAAAAGTAGCCTATGTTGAGGCTTAAAGTATAATTTGCTAAGTTGTGGTCAATTCTGTGACAAGGGTTTTCAGGTAACCTTTTTACCAGAAAAATGCTTGTTAATAGGTATAGATGATAATAAAATCTATTTAAGTAGAAAAAGAATAAGAAAATCAATTTACTATTTTGATTTCAAAGAAGAAAGTGAACATCCAAAATTATGTTTATTTTCAAAAATCAACAAGGGTAGTAGTTGGTTATGGCACAAAAGGCTAGCTCACTTAAATTTCAAAAACCTAAGCAAACTAGCAAGCAAAGGTCTGGTAAAAGGATTACCTTTGATATCCTCAAATAAGGATAAAATTTGTGAAGCATGTGAGATGGGAAAATCCAAAAGAAGCTCACATAAATCAATTTCTGAGTCTTCTATTTCACAAAATTTGGAACTTTTACACATGGATTTGTGTGGACCCATAAGTACAGAAAGTTTTTCTGGAAAGAAATACATACTAGTAATAGTAGATGACTTCTCCAGATACACATGGGTAGAATTTTTGAGAAAGAAAAGTGAAACTCCTGATCTGATCATCAATTTTATCAAGAAAATTGAAAATCTGTTAAAACTAACCGTCAGAAGGATCAGATTAGACAATGGAACAGAGTTTAAGAATTCAAAAATTGAGAGCTTTCTTGTAAGTAAAGGAATCTCTCATGATTTTTCTACTCCAAGAACACCTCAATAGAATGGGGTAGTTGAAAGAAAAAATAGGACAATGGTAGAAGCTGCCAGAACTATGCTTGCTTATGCTAAAATGCCCACTCATTTTTGGGCAGAAGCTATAGCAAATGCATGTTTTACCCAAAACAGAACGATAATCAACAAAAGGCACAACAAAACACCTTACAACATTATCAATGGAGGAATTCCAAGTGTAAAATTTTTGCATACATTTGGTTGTAGATGTTTTGTTTTCAATGATTTTGAAAGCCTTGAAATATTTGATAGAAAAGCAGAAACATGTATTTTTCTTGGTTATTCTTTGTCCTCAAAAGCATATAGAATTTTTATTCTCAACACAAGGACAATCTGAGAAAGTCTGTATGTTTCATTTGATAACTCATCAAAAACAGAGGTTTTTGACGAATACATGAAAGAAATAAATTTTTCTGACAATCAAGAAAATTATGAACATCTCTTTGAAATAATAACTGAAGATTTCCTAGAAAATTATAATTCTTTCAAAAACAAATCAAAAGATTCTTCATGTACTAACTCTGCAGAACAAATGTGTAGTACATCAGACACTCAGAATTCTGATACTTTACACACAAATGAGGCACCTATTCAAGGGGAAACTTCACATCCATCAGAACCAACAACTTTTCACAACAAGTTAAGATGGATTAAAGGACATGTTCATTCTGACATCATTGGCAACCCTGCAGATGGTGTGAGAACAAGATCTGCAACTGCACATGAGTGTGCATTTGCTGGGTTCTTAAGCAAGGTAGAACCCAAATCTGTCAAGGAAGCTCTAAGTGACCCAGATTGGATTCAAGCTATGCAAGAAGAGCTTGATCAGTTTGAAAGGAGCAAGGTATGGGATCTGGTACCCAAGCCAAAAGACAAATCTGTCATAGGCTCAAAATGAGTATTTAGGAATAAATCTGATGAAAACGGCATAATCACAAGGAACAAAGCAAGGTTAGTGGTCAAAGGTTATTGTCAACAAGAAGATATTGATTATGATGAAACTTTTGCACCAGTAGCAAGATTAGAATCTGTAAGAATTTTTCTTGCTTATGCTGCATCTAAGGATTTCAAAGTTTATCAAATGGATGTAAAATCAGTTTTTCTGAATGGTAAAATTGAGGAAGAAGTTTATGTGCAGCAACCAGAAGGCTTTGTCGATCCAAAATTTCAAAATCATGTTTACAGATTAAACAAAGCCTTGTATGGGTTGAAGCAAGCTCCTAGAGCCTGGTATGAAACCTTATCAAACTTCTTACTCAATTCTGGGTTTACCAAAGGTACTATTGACACCACACTTTTCCTCAAAACACACAAAGGTCATACTTTGTTGGTCCAGATATATGTTGATGACATTATATTTGGATCAACAAATGAAAAATTTTGTAAAAAGTTTCAAAAGTTGATGACCAGCCACTTTGAAATGAGTATGATGGGTGAGTTAACCTTTTTCTTAGGGTTACAAGTTAAACAAAGAATTGATGGAATATTTTTTAGTCAATCAAAATATGTGAAAACAATTCTACAAAAATACTCACTTGAAAACTGCTCTGTTTCAAAAACTCCTAAGGCAACAGGGAACAAATTAGATTCTGATAAAAGTGTAGATATTAAAACCTATAGGGGGATGATAGGATCATTGCTATATTTAACTGCAAGCAGACCAGATATTATGTTTACAACAAGCTTTCTGGCCAGATATCAATGTGATCCTAAAGAATCCCATCTAAAAGCTGTAAAAAGGGTTTTCAAATATCTAAAAGGCACATCAGAACTTGGTCTCTGGTATCCTAAGGATACAAACCTTGAATTAATTGCATACACAGATGCAGATTATGCAGGGTGCAAAATTGACAGAAAAAGCACATCTGGTGCTTGTTAACTCTTGGGAGAAAAATTGGTATGTTGGGCAAGCAAGAAACAAAACTATGTTGCCACATCAACAGCAGAATCAGAATATGTAGCAGCAGCAAGTTGCTGTTCACAAGTGCTGTGGATGCAAACTCAACTGAAAGATTATGGTGTAAATCTGACAAAAGTACCAATTCTATGTGATTCAAAGAGTGCTATTGCAATAACCTAAAATCCAGTTCATCACTCAAGAACCAAACACAGAGATGTCAGATATCACTTCATAAAAGATCATGTAGAGAAAGGTAACATAGAAATGTATTTTGTTACAACTGAAAACCAAATTGCTGATACATTTACAAAACCTCTTGATGAAAAGAGACACAATTTCTTGATCAGCAAACTTGGCATGGTCAATTTAAATGATGAAGATTTTTCAGAAAACACAAGGACACAAATTGAAAACCAAATTGATGAACATCAAAGTTCTGATAATCAAAGAACAAATCAAGGTTTCTGACAAATAAATCCATCAATCTGATGGAACATCAGAAAATCTGATGAATCATCAATAAATGATGATTTATCATAAAATCTAAAGAAATATCAGAATATCTGGTGAAATCACCAGAAAGTCTGATATAAAATCAGAAACCATGTTGAACCATCAGAATGATTAGTAATCATCATAAACTTCCATCTTCATGCATATCCCACACATTGTATATATTCATATCTGTGTATAGTCTGTTTTTGTATTTTTTTCTTTTAAATTAACAAAAAAAAAAAAACAAAAAGGGGGAAAAGTAACATGCATTATGATAAAATTCTATATAGCTGAGAAAATCAACCATCACTACTAGAATTTTTTTTTCAGATTATTGAATTTTATTTACACTACCAATGCATGCAACGTCATTTTTTCATAAGAAGCTTAAGAGACGCGTAGGCACTAAAATGATTAGGAGCTATGAAAGTAGCCGCCTAACTATTAAATGCTTACTCACACATGGGGCTTAGTAGACTGTCACATTCACTGCAACAGATATCGTCTTAATTGAAGAGATGAAAATGAAAACCTTTTGCTGTTAATATCATTTATGAGGAACCATCACTTTCATCTATAAATATTAATAACCTGAAAAGGACTTTCTTCACACCAAAATCATCTCTTCAAAAGCTCTTCATCAGAAATTTATTATTTTAAAATGGGTTGCCCAAAATCAATGAAAGCTACTCAATTCCCTCTCCCTTTTCACAGACTTCATAATCTTAGATTAAGAGCTAACTTGGAAGGACCTGCATGGGAGGATTGCAAGTATGTGTATAATATGATCATGCGAAGTCCTTTGGGCTTTGCTGTATCAACACATGTCACCATTTATCCAAAACTTCTTCAAGAGTTCTGGTGGAACTCTGAAATCATTTTTAGTGGTACTTCCATGTGGATAGAGAGTGAGGTTATGGGGGTTAAAATTACCCTAAAAGAGGAAACAATCAGAAATGTCCTCCGACTGGGTAATGATCATGAAAACAAATTCCTGGATAAGGCAGATGTGCAACAGACCTTGACAGAAATGGGCTATCATACATACAACTCGTCAAGGGTGGTTAGCAAATCTGGGTTTATACCACCTTTCTAGTTTTTGGTAACGCAGCTCAGTGTCTGCTTCTCCAAGAAGATTGGACATTTCAACGAGCTGTCCCATAGGATGATGGAAATGATTCATGTTGTTTTACAGGAAAAACCTTACAACTTTTCTAAGTTTCTAATGAGAGACTTAGAAGCAAACATTCACGACCGTCAACCTTTTCTGATCTACCCTTGATTCGTAACCAAGGTGATCACCAGTCAGCTGGACTTCGGAGGAGTGAGAAGCTGCTATCCAAGGGCCGAGCTGGTACTTCAAGAAAACATAAGTGAGCCTACCCTGGTGCCATCAACGAATCACACTAGACTAATAACCAGTCTCTGGTTATATGTGAAGTGCATGTACAACGTGCTGTAGGAGGAGGAGGAGTAGTTGTTTTTTTTTTTTTGTGTGTAGAAAACATAAGTGAGCCTACCCTGGTGCCATCAACGAATCACACTAGACTAATAACCAGTCTCTGGTTATATGTGAAGTGCATGTACAACGTGCTGGAGGAGGAGGAGGAGTAGTTGTTTTTTTTTTTTTTTTTTGTGTGTTCAATGTTTTATCTATAATACTATATAAAGCATTTCATATGGATATAAAAGTAATTTAACACCCAATTTTTAAGATGGCATACTAAAAGTCTCAAATAAAACCTATATTTTTTCATTTTTCTTCCCATTTTACCCTCCTCTCCTTACATCCCCTTTGAGATATCAAACCCTCCGAATATAAACATCAGGTTGTTCACCTGAATCGTTCTCCTTCATTCAATTAAGCTTTATGATTGAATCTCTACAGCCACAAAGGAATTCAATTCTCCATATCATTTGTTATTGGTCATTCATTCCAAACATTGAAATTCCCAGATACGTTTCATACATACCAGCAATTATTTAACATCGAACCCATCATGGAACTCAGTACTCATTTTCAGTTTGATTTGGCTACACTCAGGTT